>JAQGAP010000437.1:0-35399 GCA_034697805.1 Orchesella bifasciata | reverse complement strand
TCTTAGAACATGAAGTTCTTCGAATGGCCGTTTCTATGAGCGGTAAGCTGTTTATCACGACGTGTTTTGCGGTTATTTACTTACTTGGAACTGAACTTTATCCCACTTCCACGCGAACTACTGGTAACTATTTATTGCACTCTTTTAGGCTAACGTCAAAATAATAATACCAGAGCCAGTATTCTTATTTATGTAGGTCTGGCGGCGGCTGTTTTCATGGGCAGAATTGGCTCCATTTTGGCACCATTCGTGGTCGATGGAATGGTTCGTATGCTCATAAAGAATCATATAGGCTTTGCAAAGAAATTAACATTATATAATGACATTTATATATTCGTATTTGACTATTCTTTTAAGAAAACCGTGTATCGAGACCTGCCTAACATCATATTTGGGATTGTGTGCGTTGTTTCTTGTGCTGTGTCATTTTTGATTCCCGAGACCAACGATTTGGAAATGGCAGATAAGCTAAATGATGTCGAAGAAGGCTATGCCAATAAACGCAGGAAAAGTCAGCAAAGTGAAAAAATTCTCACTTCGATCCCAAATTGTCCCAAAAACTCAGAAGAAGAAGATCCCCTAACTGATCGTACATAGCCAAAATGTTCCATTGAATTCAAACGAAACAGTAATTGACAATACGCATGTGTATTATTATGATCTTCAGAAAATAAAACGACGCGTGTATTGTTTCAAGCATCGTTCTTGTATTACTTAATTTCACCTACAAATATAATCGTTGTCTATCCATCAGTTAAATAATAATGAATCATTAAAGAAAACCCACTTTCTTTGTAAAGGAAGCACTATATAGCGAAACGTGATTTAGTTTGTTTCAATAGACATACTTTATTCTCCATGCGTCTTCTGTAAATTCACAACGTTTCGATCATTGTAGAAAACTTCTCTGAAACTTACAACCTGTAATCTTATGAAACCATATTTATCAATCATAAAACATCCATGTCATGTACACGTAGGTTGTAAGCGACATTCTTGAAAATATTATCAGTGTTTAATGATAGTACAGTATAATGGCAGTAATAAAGGTGATTTCACATTACCCATTTAAAATCAAAACTTATTCAAATAGTAGTTAATACTCTTGTTTCAGAGTCTAGCGTCTTCGTTTACGAACATACTATTACACAGATGCAGTTGCATGCTCATCGCATGTCGCATGAAAAATATAATGTTCATGATTATCAGAATCTGCATGTAGCCATAAATAAAACTCAACTCAATACTTGGTTCTAGAACTATAGGTGAGACTTACCAGAGAATAATAAAATTAAAGGGAGATAAAAAATCAATTAAGAAATAAACGGATATACAAATTGCAAACATTGACGGTATACAATCAAATAATTATTTTTAAAAAAACCTGGTGTTGTTAAGACTTAAATATATGTAGCATTATAATCACCCAATCTTCAAAACAGTAAAACATAATGCTTGAATCTCATACTGAATATCAAAATGACATCTTTTCAACCTAAAGCACATGACTATTTTAAGTAAATCGATAAGTAATGTCAGAATAAAAAATCTCTGTGGAGTAGAGATATGAACTTTACACAGTTTTTGCGGAATAGTTTGAAAATTGAGATAATGAGTGAAGCTACCAAAGTAAAAATACACAATATTCCAAGTATAAATTGTCCTCGTGCCTATCACAAAGCAAATAATGTAGTATTACAAATAAATCAAAATTCACAGTGAACCCATACTTGTATTCTCATTGTCAGGCAAGAGATTTTCCATGAGATTCTAGCCAGTGTGGTCAATTGACAATTAGCTGATGAACCTAATATAGAATAACAACATATAGTTAGACAATCAACAGCGTCAACATAATAAGTATTGTAAAGATAAGAAACATGGACTGTATTGTGTGACTTCTATACAGACTAAATTGTTCTAAAAGTAACCAATCATTCCGTTGATAGTAACGTTTAACGAGAAATTAAAAATACTTTTACTCCTAACATCTTTTGTATGATTTACGACAACATTCATTTCATACTGATTAACAGCACCTGACCTCCACGCTCTGCGATATATCAATACTACTTCCTTAAAGTAACTAATTGTAAGAACGAAACTTATGGTGCGCTGTGAAACCCTTCCACAAATTGTTAGCGCTGTGTTAAGTGTAATTTCACCACGCTAGCTGCTGCTACGACACATTTTTTGTTCACCTTTAATTTAAAAGCAATTATAACTGAGTTGCCTCACTGTAAACTGTTACCATCTAAAAAAATATACCGACAAATATTAAACTAGAGAAGCAGCTGCTCAATACATATTGATTAAAAATTTCTATCGTTATGATACATTTAAAATTAATTAGTCAAGAAAATCTATTTTTTAAACCATTTTGTTAATTTATATTTCTTACAACAATCTATAATGAGGACTACAGTACAGTACATATTTGTAAAATGACTATCCACATCATCATTCCTTAACGTTCAGGTAATTGTTACACCACTATCTCGGCTTCAAAGTTGACTTCAGGTTGAACCTGGTTGTAAATAGACAGAAGGTTTACTCCAGTGAAAAATGTCCAATGCGGTTGGTTGTACTTAAGACAAAGCTGCTTTCAAGTTCCTTTGCTGTTTAGTACAAGTAGGTTACATGCTAAAACTCTGTCGTAGAGTTAATGAAGGTAAGTGATTTTTAGTAGTTTATAGTATGATTTGCAGATTTGATATGAACTACATGAAGCTCCCACTCTTTTGTTCACAACGGCTGCCCCCTCCCCAGCTCTGTGTGCATGTGTAGGATTCAAATTGAAAGATGTCAAGGACAACTTTTTCATAGTCGTTGAGTACGACAGGTGGCCCTTAAACGAACCTCATATTTGTAAAGCTTAGTAATCCCATGTATTATCGTTGATCTTTGAAAATCAATCATTGAATCCGAACCTGCTTATCAAGACGTTCTCATTATGAAAGTACAAAATTATACATACGATTCCAAAGATATGTGCAACTGATTTTTATAATAGAGTCTTCATTTAATAGCTGCCACTTCTTAACCTTCAGGATTTTAGCAATTTAATACTCTGCTTTGTAGTTCACAGATCGGATTTTACTCTACTTATAACAGCCCTTTCTCAAACATGACTTTTTAATAAGTTTTATTAGGATAAACGTTCGAAATCCCATCGAGTACTTAGCTGTTTGTTGTGTCCAACCCGAAACGTATTCAATGTGCTACTACATAATCTCATTTTAATAAATTTCAGCCCTGCAAACTATTTCAGAAGAAGCATTCATTAGGGCCACCGCCTCCTCAACGATTCTGAATCAGATATCTTATCAGGATTAGAGAGCGGAGTGTGAATCCTATGCACTTCTAACGACAGTTAAGAGCTATCCGAGTGGGAGATCTGCGTTGTAAAATAAAGTGGACCTCATGACTTGCTTCCCTTGTTTCGAAACGCTATACGATACTAACGGTTGGAATGTAGCCGAACATCATTCCCGTTCATGCGTACACACAATACTTTTTGATATCGATCGAGCCTATGCAAAGACTTACATTACGAGGAGCTGGAGTAACGAGTTCTTAAATATTCATAGTAGAGCGCAGTTCATTCATTTAGCATAATTTTTTTAGCTGTATCCGCCGGCAGTGTCGTTTTACGCGACTACGAGAACCTGCCAGTATCATTCAATTCATTTATTTTAAAGCTGATTATCCTTCTTCTGGTTTGAATAGCGGAAAGCTGCTGAAGCAGTTCGTTAGCTACCCTGGATAACACCGTGTTTTCTGATTTTAGCTCTACGATGTCGTCCTCAACATGGGATCTGACAGAACCGTCCGAATATTTACTAATCCCTGAGGGAATGCTGAATGGCTCGTGAATAGTAGAAGTTTTGGGGACCTGTGGCTTACGATACACTGAAAAAGCACCTCCTTGGTGAGAAGGAGATAGAAAACTTCTATTCGGTACTTCCGGACAGCCTCCCATAGCTGTACAATTCGTTTGGGATACATCGTTAGAAATATCTGAAACGCCAAATTTGATTTAGTTACAAATTACTCTTGTTGTGAAGTGCTTGTTAAATTTTTATTTGGAATCTCTGTTTACACATACTCAATCTGTTGAGATCCAATGAGGAACTGCGAACATGAGTTTTCCGTCGTGGAGGCTAAAGAAGTAAAGGGTTCATTAAAAATTGAATTAAACTAAAGCCATCTCAAACTTGATAGCACTAAATGATTCTAATAGACTTACTGGTGGTGGTGCTATTGTTCCAGTTGAAACTTTTGGATGTTGACCAGATAGTTTTGGCCTTTGTATAGCTTTAAGTTGTAACTGTTGTGCCTTGCTGGCACTAGCACTACCACTGTTGTTAGTCATTAGCAGCTTATCTTCAGGGGTACTAAGGCGCACAGGCACTGGAGCCACCAACCCGCTCGTATCACACGTTGAGGAAAAGTTAACAGGTTCGTTCTCAAAGGTTGTCCATTCTGAATTAAAATTGTGACAGGGTAATTTAAATATGGTTCACAATAAAGGAGCTCATTAGTTATTGAATGGGCTCTTTGTTTGCATACCTTTGCTTGGTCTTTTGGAGTGAAACGCCGACGACTGTTTTTCATGGGTCGACAGTGTGGCAGAAGTTGAAGCGCCAGCAGCACCTACTGGATTCTTAGGAGAAGTCTTACTCGATGCTTTCTTACTAGGTTGATATACAGCATTAATTGAATTCCCAGCAGTCAACGCAAAGTCAGGGGGTCGATTGTAAAAATGGGATGGAATAGGTAGGTTATGTCGACGCAAAACAACCAGATGCATTGCCATTTTGAATTCATTCAAATCCAAGCACCCATCTCTAGTCACGTCAGCTAACTGCCATATTTCTCGAAGTTCTAAATGTGGTAGTTTACTTTTCTCAAAAAATCCTTTCGCCACAACTCCATTTACCTAGACAGAGATTAAAGTTGTGAAACATTATGTGTTGTTTGTGTGAAATTGTTACTCTGAATTCATCAAACTTCTAAAATCATTTGTAACTAAACGTACTTGTCCATGGTGGTCAGGCTGTAGCATATGGAACTGTTCCGTGTAATATTTCTCCTGCTCAACACTCATATCCCAATAGTTTTCTAATGAATTTTGTCGGATTCGAACACCTGCCTGATCCTCCGCTGCTTCCCCATCAGATATCGTTCCACAAGCCGAGGAACTTGAATGGGAAACGGAAGAGTTAGAGGAATTCTCACCATGCTCCGAGTCTGTGTGAAATTTAATTCGAATTTAGAAACAAGAAAAACATGATATGCATATCTTATCATAACTATAATGCAAGACATAAAATTACCAGAATTTTCTGAATCGTCTTCAGTCTGTAATAAGTGACAGCTTTCTTCATCATTACTAGTAACATCATAAACTCCTGCCAACTTTTCTTTGATATGCGAAGACTCGGGACCATCACAGCAATCATCTTCCGTTTCAACCTCCTCCTGACTTGAGGAATAATGCAGAGGCTCAACTGTAAATTCAATGAAAAAGAATAAACATAACTTAGCATATTTGGTAGTTCCTGACACATTTTACACATAAATTTTTAAAAAGCCCAGATTACTGTCTCACTGTCTGGTTTGCTTGTGTTAGGAACTTAAGATTAACGAAGACGACGTGGTACTTTTAGTCGTATCATTAGTATTACAAACTCTATCTAAACGTTCTGGTGGTTTAGTTACACAAACATACCAGGCTTAGAATTTCTTTCCGAATCCGAGTTCAGTTCGATTAAATCAGGACTTTTGAATGCAGATGTGGTGTTAGGTTGATGCCAGTATGTATCTAATAACACGTTAAGTAAAATAGTCACACATATAACAAAGCAATGTGTTGAAAGCCAGCGCTGCAATAAATATGTTAAGCTAGACTCTAAAATTTTGCATGGCTAAATAAATTTCCAACTTACCGGACTTTTGAACGTGCACAAATTTAGATATAGGTACCTCCATTTGTGAAAATAAGGCAGCGTCAACTTACTGTAAAATGTGAACAGGTCAATAGTTTTGTTGGCTTCAAGATTTACTTTAAAGTAGTTATATAATTGTATCAAATCAGAATTATTACCAGCTCTGGTAGTCTAAACTCAGGATCCTGTTGCTAGTCCTATTTTTGTTTAAAATTTACACCTTGAAAGAATCTTGCATACGCAAAACTAATCACTCGGTACTTGCTTCCTATCCAAATGGCGATCAGTAAAGGTCAGAGAAATATTTCATTCTCTTGTCATGTTACTGCCCAATAATCACCATCTGAAAACACGTTAAAACTTTCAGTAAAACAATATGAAGCAACAAAGTTAATCACAGGGGATATTGATACTTAATAACATAAATGGTAATAATGGCATTTAAGATTTATTGGTTTTTGTCTAGAATAGCTTAGGTACGTTGTAGTTTGTAGTCTACTTATTCGTTGCATAACTATACGTAGGATGTTCTGACGTGAGTTGGCATCAGCTTTACAATTATTCGATGACTACTTTTAGCAACGTAGTTGCTTTACAAAAACATATTTTTAACATTGAAAAAAGCAATGCAACTGAAATTATTCCTAACCGAAGACTATTTTTGCATAACTTCACAAACTTAATTTAATTTTAATCAAATGAAACTGTGTCCTAGCTCAATACTTCCTAGTAAATAAAATTTGTGAGCAAGGGTGTACTAACAAACATGTCACAAGCAACTCTTGTTAATTGCTGTAAAATGCCATAATATTTCCCAGAACAATGCTTCCTCGTCCATGCTCTGCAAAATGTATGAATGCATTAATTTCTCGGTACTGATTCACCACTTCATAATATCTACTTGTAGCATCCTATACATATTTATCCATTGCAAAAAAGTGTAATACTCACAAAATAGCCAGTGTTTGGTTTCGCACTGTATTGTTATCACCATCCATACTGTTACTATTTCCACTTGAATAATTTCACCATGTCTGTCCGTCACTACCACCCTGTGTGTATTTAGTTATGAAGTCACTTAAAATTCTTCGTCAACCAACAGTTACAATAATACAAACATTGCCCCACCGAATATAGCGCAGTAGAGTGGATCCGATGGGTGAAAATAATTTACGGCAATGTTGTGTCTCGATTACAAATTAATTACAACTAAAATATTGTTTACACATCATACTTCGTTAAATTGTATAAAAAATAGGTATATATTGCACTGTAAACTCACTCGTCTCTCTTTCTAGTACTACTCATTTGGTGATGACGGTGATGACTGATGAAGTACAGGAGAAACATATGATGAGTTAAGAACAACTCTTTCTCACTTGCTTTTTTACTCATTTCATTTCATTCATCCTTTTTCCCGTAAATGTACACAGACGCATACACAACACAACAGCATAGTTTTGAACGTACATAATAATGAGAATGAGAAGGTATCATCACGCTTTTTGTGCCGCTTGCGCCTCTACTGCATGCTGATTTTCGATATTATTATCCTTTCTAAGCTTTTTCCTCCTATCCTAAAAATTCAACTTTAACACTTTCGAGACCAAACAGAATGTGCTAAAGGGAGAGCGTGGATATCTTGTTGTTATTATATGGTTGTGTAGCATGAGAATTATGTATGGGATTTCAGTGTAATTTTCACATTGCCTTAATATACATCAGTAGGAAGGCTCGTAGGTGATACACAATGTCATGCTACGAGTTTCATAAAGTCATTCTCATGAAATACTTATGTACAGCAAGGTTTACCCACTGAAACCGTATGGAACAAAGTTGCGAGAGACGGACTAGCTAGTTAACCGTACATATGCATATAACTGTAGAAATTGGGGCTATGTGAGATTTAAATTCTAACCATATTTATCAAGCTAAATACAACTTTTAATGGGAAGGAATAATTTTAAAGCGCAATGTTAAAGACAGACAAAACGTCAGTAGCATGGAATACCTCCTTACATTTTCATCTTTTTAAGAAAGTAAGCAGACTTAGGGATTAACAGGTCCGCTTTGAACAACAAAGATTCACAATGTATTCTATATTACGTACACTATACGGTTTAAATACATAGACATTGTGCATGCATGGTCCGTGAAAAGGAAAATATTTTGAACTGGATCCCGTGTGTGCTCATGTAAAAGTCAGTGTTGTTGAAGTTGTATAATAACATCATACATTTCAACTAGTTACTGTCAGGAACTCATGAAACTGCTGCTGTACGTGTACATTTGGGACTTTCGTTGTCTCGAAGGTTGGAAGTAGGGGTGTGCAAAGTTTTGGTTCAGCTGTAGAGTAGCTAGTTTTGTTGTTGGCGAACTTCAAATTTCATTCGTTTAAAATTATCGTTATCGGTAATGGTGCATGTCATGAGGATTACGTACACGTTTAGTAAAAAATAAACCTACCAAATAGGAATATAGAGAACTTGCAACGGATTATAAATAAAAATCTGGTCGTAAGTCACGCTTTCAGTGTCAGATTTCAAAAATTCCCACTGATTCTTGATATATCGCTAAGCATGTAAATTGGACCCCACTCAAAGTCAATGGTCAATCTGGGTCACATATGAATATGTGCGTTGACTTTCTTTAGTTTTTAGCTTTCGATTGATATATTATGCGGTACATTTTACACTTTAAAACTTCAAGGTCGCCTTGAATCTGACCTTGAAGGGTCACTCAGATTTCACCTTAGAACTGGTTAAAACGATGTACCTAAACACTAACTTTAATTTCCTGAACTTTAGTAGTGTGATCTTAATAGAGGACAAAGGTCGCATTGGGGTCACATAAAAATACCACAGTTGGTCTTATCTAACAATGGTGGCGATGACAGCTTATTATGCTGTGTGAAATGTTCAGGAAAGCTAAACCAACACTTTATTTTCCCGCACCGCCAAACAAATCCTGTCATTTATGCCAAACTACTTTTGTTTCAACTAAGGTCTGCTCTAAGACTTTCTTGTAGCAAACAGTTAAACCCAATTTAACAGGAGGTAATCTTCATGTGGGGCATTTAATCAGAAGGATAAACAAACACTAGGGATCTATGCAACTTAAGCCTACTCAAAATTAATTTAGAATGAATATTTGACAGAATCAGGTTTGAAAAATTAAAGAAAAGCCAACAAGTAAATTGGTGGCCGATGGCTCAAGGAATAATTGATATTTTAACCCCTGGAGAAAACAATCATTTTTCTGTTTTTTGTTGAAAAGTTTCATAATTCATCTGCTCGAAAGTCAGTTAATTAAGCGTTTTTAATGCCTTCAACCAATTCAAGCAATATTCATTATTCAGGAAGAATTCAGGTTCTACTAAACTCCAAATGAGCGTCAGCTGACTTTAAACAATTAGGGATGTACTGTATTACTTTTAAATACTGTTGACTTAAAGTTGATGATGATTTAGACGAAGTAAAAAACATCTATGTACCAACAGGCTCGCAGGTTTATGAATGAGACACCGGGTAATCACCAACATGCGTAAGTATAGGAATGCAAACGAAGCACAGGGACAAAGGTGAAAGGGCACATAAACTGTGGTTGAGTGTCTGAGTGCCCCGGCGCGATCTGCTTCCGTTTAAACTAGAGCATTCCCTGCTTACTTACAACTAGCAAGCTAAGCCAAAATCTATCGTGTTTTGGTTGTTTTGATTTCTAACATTTCAGCAGTGTTAAAATTATTTTTTTCAGCATTTAACTTGTAAAAATGGACAATGATTATTACGAAGACGTTGATCCCATCTCATTTGTACTCAGAGCTTGTATTTTAGCAGTTTATGTGATTTTATTGGTTTTCATCCCGATTTGTCATCTTCGAGACTATCTCCGTAGGCGCCGTCAGCAGCGTCGTGTTAATCCTCAATAATCCATCACGGGTAAGTGTAGATCTAATAGCTTTAAATAGTTAATAAACCTCTCAAATAGGAATAAAGAACTTGCAACGCATTATAAATAAAAAATCAGGTTAGAAGTCACACTTTCAGTGTCAGATTTAAAAAATGCCCACTGATTTTTGATATATAACAAAGCATGTGAATGTGACCCCACTAAAGGCCAACAGCCGACCCTCGTCACAAATGGGCACGTGAGTCGACTTCCTCTAGTTCTTAGCTTTCGATTGAAATATAATATCAATTGGACCCCATTCAAGGTCAATCGTCAACCTGGGTCACATATGATAATTAATAAACTGTTATGTAGGAATTGAATAATAGATTTGTAACAAACAATGATATGGTTGGATAAAAAACATTAACTACGAAATGAGATTGGGCATTCCATCTCCCCCTTGCTCTTCGGATACACAGGTCCTACTTTTTGTGTAGGTAACGTTCAACTTATTTTTCATGGCCTGTCCCATACTCACCTCTAGCCTTGTGCTGGAATGTATTTCTCTGCATATCATGCATCAGATGGTCCCATCAGTAGCAAGGCTTATATGGTACTTGGCTTCTCTACAAAAATTCACTTCTTTGACAGATTGAATCCTGCCGGTGCTATTGTATATTGTGAATTATCTTCCCTATCTAAACCCAACACCGTTTCAAATTTCAATCAATATCCCTGGTGCTATAATTAGGCATTTGTTGTCATGTGAAGCACGAAAATTGCAGAATCGACAAGTGTACCTGCCTGACACTAGACTGCTTCTAGAAGGTAGGTAGACAAGGAAAACTATACTCTACTTTGATAGTTGGCATTCCAACATTTTCACCTGTTATAATAATTTTTACCAATGCATTTTGGTGTTGAATAAGGATGAACAGCGTGTTAATAAAGCTTGCGAAATTTATTTTGTACCAGAATCCAAGGAGTCAGGTTTGCCCTCTTAGCACCTGATCATTCCGATCTCAAGCATGTGGCCTTTACAGAAGAAAACGTTTGCTTTGCTCCTCACAATCATAGTACTTATCATTCCCCTGACCTTTGGAACAATCACTCCCAGTGATAAAAAGGCAAAGGATAAGGATGCCTCTGCGTCTCCTAGCTTTAAGGTTAGTGTGCAAAATTGCATTAACATGACCTTGCGCAAGGTCTTTGACTTTGGACTGTCTTTATGAACCTGGACTTAAGTATACCCTTTTTAATTTCCATTTTCAGAAGGGTCCAATCGCTGAAAATGTCGTTGAGAGGGGTCTTGTGACAAAGAGTCCTTCGCCTCTTGATATCATCTATGAAAGTAGTGCCTACTGTAAGAAAACGTCTGAGCGAAATGTAACTCGTCCTGTGTTGGGATACGTTACTCCAGTAAGAATTACACTGATTGAAATTGTGGAATCCGATTCAGAATGGGGTTTTTGAAAGATTCTAATTGCTCTTTTGGTTAACAATGATTTGTTATAGTGGAACAATCATGGGTACGACGTAGCAAAAACATTTGCCAATAAATTCACAATGATCTCCCCAGTATGGCTGCAGGTTAAGCGTAAACCGGCTGGAACATATTATATGGCTGGCACCCATGATATTGACCATGAGTGGGTTCGTGAAGTGAGAAAAAGAGGAAAAAAATCGGGAGTTAAAAGTTAGTTCTAACTGAAGTTAAATCATTTTTATTTTACTGACGTTTGATTGATTCATTGTTGTTTCATTATTCCATGGTTTATGTTACAGTTGTCCCAAGAGTATTATTTGATGGATGGACAAGTGAGGACTTCTACGCACTTTTCACCTCTGGAACTGAACCCAAAGAACTTACTAAAACCTTGGTGACATCCCTTAAGGTAGCTTAAAGATATGGTTCTTAGACAAGACCAACTCCAAATTTGCCAATGATTTTAATGCTGTAAATATAATACTGTTTTCATTGTTATCTCTCACAGGCATACAAATTCGATGGTGTAACGCTTGAAGTTTGGAGCCAGCTTGGAGGTCAAGCTAAAAAAGCTTTACAAATGCTTGTGAAATTACTCGGAGAGGCATTGAATAAGGCTGGACTGATCTTTATTTTGGTGATACCCCCACCATTGACAAATCAGGGTAAACCTGGAATGATTGAGCATGAAGATCTAAAGGCAATGTATTCTCACGTGGACTATTTCTCAATCATGACCTACGACTATTCTAGCCCTGAAAGACCGGGTAAGTACAGAATGTGGGCTAGAAGTACCCGTCAACCGTGTAATGAATGCTGAAGTTAATATTTGGTTTGTTTGACCTTGAATAGGAGCTAACAGTCCGATTAAGTGGATTCAAAAATGCATTGAAACTTTGACACCTGCCAAAACAGACAGGGAGAAATTCCTTATTGGATTAAATTTCTACGGCTATCAGTATACTTCTACGGGAGGTCATCCCATATTCGGAAACGAATATCTGGAAACACTCAGCAAAGCTAAAACAATCGATTGGAGTGAAGATGTGGAGGAACATTTCTTCGAAGTGAAGTAAGGAAACAAATTATAGTCGATTTTGGGGATAAATCAATAGGTTGTGTCCCATAAGCTTTCACAATGTTAATGTTCACTGTTTCCAGAGATAAGGAAGGAAAACGAACTATTTTCTACCCTACGCTGATGTCGATTAAAAGACGAATTAAGTTAGCCGACGAACTTGGATGCGGATTGGCTATCTGGGAGCTCGGACAAGGATTGGATTACTTTTATGATTTGTTGTAATCAAAAGTAAATGTGTAAAATCGTTTGCCTGAAGTCTTTTTGTATTTACAATTCAACTGCTGCTAACGTTAAACAATGTGAATCGACGCCTGTGAACTGTTTTTCTAACAAGTAAAGTACAAGTGAAATGCTTTAAAATTAATGATTATTCGTTAGAAATATTTAAATTTATTAGATTCATTTTCGCAGATATTGAATATTGAAATTTCATGATTATATTAGTATTTTTTCCATTCCGGTCTCTTCTTTATTGGAGTAAGGTGATAGTGATCGTTGTGTTTAATGTGGTCACTTCTCAAGTGAGCATTGCCACCATGAGGGTGGTAGTGAATAATTTCACCGTCCTCATAATCGAACCTCATCTTGCAACTTCCATTAAAAAATTAAACAATCTACCTACAGCCTCCAAGGAAAGCATCAATATTATTATACTTGCCTACATTAAACTTACAAGTATTTTCTCAGATGTCGATTACAAATGGGTCCGGTGGTGTTGAGTTTAGGTTCACCTTTAATTGCAACAACAATAGTAACATCGAAACAAAAATTACTTTACAAATATGCATGTTGTGGTAGAACTCACTCATGCACTTGTGCCACAAATCCTGACAGTGTCTGAGGTGCCCCTTTTGTCGTCGTTCCATGTAAAATCCGTCACTGGAGAAAGGCAGTAATACAAAGATCACGGGAAGGACTCCTTAATATACAAATATCAAATCTATTCATATATATGGGATATCAAGTAACGACTGAGATTATGGCAAGGAGATTAGAATGTATTTGCTACCGAAAATTAATCGAAACATTTCGATCACTCTTCCAAGCTTCATGAGATTTTGTAATCAAAGCTAATACTGCCATGTCATCACTTCCTATATCTCATCCCATCATGTTATGCAGGAAGAACAGAATTTCTCGTCGTCATATCTATTCTGATCCATTAAAATTTACATTAAGAGATGGATGATTCATAGACTACCAATAATGAATTATTGCCCATTTATGACGTAAATTGCATTACGGTGGCAGTTGTTAACAATATAATCCACGCCTTGTTACAGTTCTCGGTTATTGATTAGCTGATTAGAATTAAATATTAAAGGCATAAGGTTATGTACATTATTCTCATATTTTCGGTTAGGGAAGACTCTGTAAAATGAATACAATCATGCTTCACCATAAAAAAACGCAAGGAAAAAGTTGCATCTGTATCTACTTCTTTTCCACTTGTGACAACATGTTAAACCCCAATATTCTCAGTAGAATAGGGTAAAATAGTACCCATCGCAAAATCAAAGTTATGCCCATAATGTTTGCTAACGATATGGAAATTGAAAATCGAAAAAAAAATCATGCATAATTGGCATACGGGAATGTAAACGTCAAACGGGAGGAGTTTCTCATTGCCCCGATTTTTTGCCAATCATCAATACCAACGATTTTACAACGCAAAATACTGAAATCATATAATTTTTATAACGCTAATAAAATTTGGCTCATTGGCATGCATTATTTGCGCATTTTATTTCCATAATCTTCTTATCCAACTCCCACCTGTCGTACAACCTGAAGCTCAACGGAAGCCCCTGCACTACACTCCATTGCCAATAAGGAAAAAAAGAATGTGCATCGCAGCGTATCGTGTTACCTCTTTCTGATACACGGAATCATCATCGTTTGGTAATAATGCAGCGCTTAGCGTGCTGATTGGGATGGACTCACCTGTGTTTTTCAAACCACCATTTCATCTTTCAATCGTTCAAGATTCACGTTGTGTAATACTGCAGAAAAATCTCTCATCTCAAAACTATCATTCGCGTTTAGCGTTCACAACGAAGGAATCAGAGCTCTCGTTCATATTATAGGTATTCATGAATGAATGAAGTTGCACACAACACGCAAAGCCACCTTGCTTACCATTATCAACCATACAAGGCCTTTCGCTTTCCATTTGGTAATATGGCATGTAATGTTGAATGTTTATGTAGTTTATATAGCACACAAATGGGTTGGATTTTTTTGCTCCGTGTTTAACATAAACATGGTGTTCAAGATTTAAGCCAAGTGTGAATCTACTGTACACAAGTCTGCAGCAAAGTATGCAAACCACACAACTGGTTTAGTTGACGAAAGCAACGTGTTGTAGTAGTGATTGAATTTTTTTATATCATCTGTAAACTGCTAGACTCTATATCTCAACGTGTGGATGTGGTTGGGTGTTTTGTTTAGTATCCTCATTTACAGAATTTTGATACTGTGCTCCTTAAAACGCATCTATCTGTTAACCTTGTTGCTTTGTATGATTACCCCTTTTCCTTTCTAATTTAACTGATGTCCTGGTTTGGAAACTAACCTAAAAGGTTTGAAAACGAGCTTATTACTACAACAAAGTCGGTATGAGTAAAACAGATTTACGCAATATTTAAGGCGTTGTTTAGTTAGAGTTTGAGTGGTGTTTATTTGGTTATTTGCAAACAGAATGTTTGCGGTGTAGCGACCTTCAAGTCATGGAGACAATGTTTGGTGCTTAAAACATATCTCTGGAGGAATATTTACGTATTTTCATTCAACGATGGAAATATCTGAATGCAACTCCAAAATCCTCCATCTGGGGGATGTCGTTAGTATTTATTGGGAAGGACAAAGTAACGGGTTTCTCAGCACTTTGGGGTATGTAACTAATCAGTTTTAATTTTGTAACGAAATCTTATCACGGTGTTAACTGGAAGCGAAAGATTTTCATGAAATTCATGAGTCCGGTTGAGCAAAGAACGTACCCGCTACCGACGCTACCCGTACATGGGTTGCTGCAGTTGCTTTTTCCAGATGCAGATGCAGGATGCAGCGCATGCTGATCCGTTGCAAGAGTGCAAACCAAGGCAAAGATTGGAAGATCCTTGCATTTTCTTATGATTTCTTTGTTTTATCACATGTTTGCAGATCCGTGGATGACAGATGCGTCGTTTGTCCTTCCATTGGAGATATACAAAAGCCACCAAACAAATTTAGAGGTGGGTTCGTTTAAGGATATTCTCATGTACAAAACATGTCAAACTCATGTCTTAAATTAATACTATATCCTACCGGTCACTTTTGGATATTAGAGATGCATACGAAATAAATATGCAATTGTTAGAATTATTTTTACGATTATTTTTTGATCATCTCAGACTGCCTATTTAAACTATGTCCACCAATGCGGTACTCAGCCCAACAACAGTATTGGCATGCATCAAGAACCAACATAACTTCCAGAACTCAAGAAGAAGCAATTCTCATCAAAAGTCTTCATGTAAAATGCCCCTTTTGACTAACGTTTGTACAATAAAAAACGGTAAATAAACTCAATTCATAACGTTCTAAACATTTTTTTCCAAATTTTTAGCATGCCGCAGAGTTGGAAAAGGGTCAAAACGAGAAAGACTCGTTAAAAAAGATTGGAAGTTCTCTATCATATGGGAATATTGTCCAGGTTCGTATTTAAAATTAATTGGTTCTAAAAAGCATAACCCAAATCTCCTTTCTTTCATCCGACAAGGGAATTCCCTGAGAAGAAAGTTGTGACAGGAGGATTAAAAGTTATTTTCACTTTTAAGCTCCTCCACATGAAGTCAAACAAGTACCTTACTGTAAACCGAAGAATACCTGCAAAATCTGATAAACTTGCAATGAGAGTGTACCTGGATAGAAATGGAAATGAATACTCGTGGTTTCAGATAACTCCATATTTTAAGCATCGAGCGCAAGGTTTGTAATGTTTTCTTTTTAAAACCTGAATGTTTTAGAATTAGGGCTAACTGTGCAAATTACTACTTTATCCCCCAATCAATAGGAGATCCTGTAGTTGCTGGCGACAAAGTGATCCTTACTGCGCCCGGAAGTTCTGCTCAATGTCTTCATGCTTCTAATGAATGCCTGAGGAGTGATGATGACTCGATATCATTTGAAGTACATTGGTTACAATATTCAACAATCAAATTTAATATTTAGGAATTTATCTGAACACTGTGATCCCTCTGCAGGTAAACTTTTCATCCTCAAAAAAGCCTTGGAGGTTGGTGCTATTTCTGAATTACACAGAAAACATTTCGGGTATCCTCAAAGGCGGGGATGTTGTTCGACTCTTTCATAAAAATGAAGAAAAATTTTTAACCCTTGACACGTACGGTGACAATCAACACGTTTTTCTACGAAAGACACAAAGAGCAACTGCAACTTCCGCAACATCTAGCAAAGCCCTTTGGGAAGTGGAGGTACAAAGGGTTTTCTAAACCGGATATATGTGATGCTAAATCGAAACACTAATGTTAATGTCCATATTATTACTAGGTATTGCATCAAGAACCATGTAGGTCAGGTGCTGGTTACTGGAGCTCTATCTACAGACTAAAGCACATGGCAACTGGCCTCTATGTTTCATGCGAATTAGACGATTCAGGTAACCCTACTTCTAGTCGACGGCCCCTTGACACCGAAATATGTCATACCAGCTTAAAACATCTAACTGTAACACTAGTAGATCAGCCTAGGGACGGTTACATCATCACACCAACAGACCACCAGGACAGAACAACGTTATTTGAATTCTGTCCTACTGCAGCGGAATCTGAGGAGTCGGTTGTACCCGAGTCTTCTTATATTCGACTCCGCCACTACAGAACGGAATCTTGGGTTAGGGCCACCACAAAAATGGTGGATCAAAATGAAAAAGCACCTGTGATGGCCAGGGTATTATGAAACATTTTATTTTAAAATTGCTCCTCTTCAACCACTGCCAAGTTTTTGTAACATGTTCTTCTATTAATTGAATGCAGCTGGGGAGTACAGTTTCTAGAAGAGATGAGGACGTTTTTCAAGTTGTTCCAGTTTCACCACTTGAAGTGAGAGATTTGGACTTTGTGAATGATGTTTGCGATGTCCTGAAGGATTTCTTAGAAAAGATGCGAAGAAATGTAGTCAAACAAGATGATAGAAGGTTTTTAATCCGAACTTATTCCAGCAAACTTATTTCTAAAATGATAGATATTATTCAGTCAACTCCGTATTTCTTTGCTCCAGAAAAATATGCAATGTTCTGAAGGAAGTAATCTTTTTCATTACTGACTCTGACTCACCACATCATAATGTGGATCCACTGGACTTTCTTGTTGGCTATGTGAACAGAGACCGTCAAAAGTTACTTCGGGAACAATTTTTATTGCAGTTGGTGTTTGAAATCCTTAGGGTAAATGGACACGGTGCCTTTCATAACTTATACACTAAATATTATGCTTCGGAATGTACAACGTGAATGCTTTATCACCCAAATGAAAAATTGACAGGCGCCACAGGATGAAACTACCGGGAGTTTATTTCCAGGCTTCCAAGAGGAGGATGGAATAGTTCAGTCAAAATGGAAGTACATATTTCGATTGTGCTACCGGGCGCTCTGCCTTAGTCAAGAAAAGTACAGAAAGAATCAGGCAAGGATGTCAAATTCAATTGTCAACTCAATTATCTTCAACTCCACCACATTCATGTAAAATTACTTTGGGGTTGCTTGATGATCAATAGGAATACATAGCCAAGCGGTTTGGCTTCATGCAAAAGCAAATCGGCCTGGACATTCATGCAGAGGAAACAATTACCGCATTGGTGCACAACAACAGGATGCTCCTGGAAATGCACATAACAGAAAATGAAGTGAAAACTTTTGTTAGGCTGTTGAGAATAAACATTAACAAGTGGGACTACAGGTTTCTGGATCACTTGTCAGATCTCTGTGTTTCAAATAAGTTGGGTATTCCCAGCAAGCAGGAAATGATTTGCAAGGTGCTATTAGAAGATGAGAACGACTCTGCCCTTCTTGATGTTAGGTAATATTATGCGTTTCTGCTCAACTAATAACCAACTGTATTGCTATACTTAAAACGTTAATCCACCGTTGCAGAACTGGTGACATCCTGTATGACATAAATGACCTGAGAATTGTCGATCCCCACCGAAGTACCCTCACGGGAGAAGTGTCATTGTATAGGAATGGAATTAAGGTATTTTCCAGTCTGAAATTACGGGAGATTTTTGCAGCCTGAATTTTGTTTAGTAAAATACGTGTGGTTCGTGTTCTCTAAAGCTCAAGAGTATATCTGAGCTTGCAATGAAAGCCAGTTTAGGATTTTGGGAGGACGCTGCAATCCTTAAGTATTATTGTCACCAACTGGATTTGTATTCGAATATGTGTTTGGGACGTCAGAGCCATGCTACTAGCCAACTGAAGGAAAAATTGGATATGAATATTTTGCTTTGGTTAGTTCTTGTATTAATTTTATGCATGTAGTGTAAGGTCATGTCATCATACTAGATTATGTAATGGGAGGGTTTCCTTTTCTGATACATTTAATCCGGTATTGCAGTTGTATGTCTTCCGAGTCTTTACCATATGAGCTAAGAATATCTTGCTGTCGACTTGCTCGAAACTTACATGTTGATGTCGAACCGCAGAAAGAAGAGAAGAAAGTGACGCTCAGTCGATTGTGGTGGGAGCCAACACGTCAACGCACTCAAGAGTATGACATAATTGAATATGAATTAGATGATGATGCTTTGATAAGCTTAATTGGTGTAGTTAGTTGATAAGCTAAACTTATGATTGTAGGTACGACAGATACCATGCTCAGCGGAGGCAAGCACAGTTTCAACTGTTTGAACCAACAGTAAACTTCATTGAGAAGTACCTCAAGGCTGTGCGAAATAAGTCTCAATTCCAAAATATTCTCCAGAATAAGCTCTCTGTTGAGGTATGAAATATGACCTACATATATTAATGTCCCATAATCAGTGCTCTTCTGGAGAAATCATTCCGTTGCATTGGTAAAATTTGCAGATATTGAAACTTGCGAAAGAGTTTGCAAGATTTGGTTTTTATGGAATCGGAGCTTTTAAGCGACTACGAAAAATCCTTTTGTCAATCCTGGCCTCTCTATCCAGAGAAGCGATTATGGAACCAACACCGAGTAAGTTATAATAGAACACACCAGGCCTGTGTGTAGCGTCAGTACATTTTCTGTGATATTGTCGGACTTTAACACGCAACTCATTTATTAATCAGAGAATCCTGGCGTCTCTAAAGCTGTGGCTGTTGTTGCAACTAATGAGATTCAGAGGAAGGTGAGGTTAGCGGAGGAAGAAAATAAAGCGGTGTTGGTGGACATGAAAGTCAATATACTTGAAATATATGAGGTTCTTATTCATTCTAATCTCTTGATAAACTTATAAAGCGATGGAAATTGGTTCATAGAACTAAAAGATTCGTATCCTTTTCATTATCTAATTAGCATATTCATGAGGTGATCCTTGACTTCCGATTGACCCATCTTCTCTCTTCCTTCAAAGACTTTGAAGAGAAAGGTCATAAGATATCGGAAATGGATTTAGAGCATTTCACTCATTGTTTTGATAAGGCAGTCGAAATATGGTAAGAAAGAGGAACTTTATTTTAACTCGAACGCATGTCACGATTTCTGACACTTTGCAAGCAATCCGTTGAATGTTTTAACGTTTTGCAGCGATGACGATTCCAATTTTCTTCGACTTCTGCTCTTTAACGTCACAAGTACGCACTACCCACTTGTCAAAAGCGCGATACATCTTCTGATGTCCTCGTTTAGTCAACGTCAAAGATTATTTAATGCATTAGAAAAGGTACTTTAAATGTAAACGTATCTACTACTACTTAATTCAATACGAACTGTAATTAACATATTGCATTTTATGGTACCAGACTCAAATACTTAGCAGTAGACACGATTCCACGGTGCTAAATGAGATAAAGGCTGATTTAGAGAAAATTGCAAAGGCAGTCAAAGATGCAAAAATTAGGATGAAAAGCAATGAAGATAAGAGGAAAAAATTCAAAGAAACTAAGACACTGGTACGTACGGAAACGCTGTCAATACGTAGCTTTTAAGTTACCCATGTTTATCCGTCTGAACTGGAAATCATATTGACAACTCTAGGTAAATTACCGCAGCACCGATGACGGCATGGAGGATGGAGTAGAAAATTATGCCCCTGATGAAAATTCTCCAAACTCGTCTCAAGTTCGAGAAGATCAGTCTTCTCCCTCACCTGTAAAACACCATAGCTTTGTTGCTCGTACCCCATCCCTAAAGTGTCCTTTGCAGAAACATTTAACTGTGATATCTGAGGTATTGCAGTTGTATTCACGTGTTTTTAAAAACAAATCAGGATAGATTAGATCTGCAGCTAAATGTTTTGTCTTCCTTTCAACTAGGTGCTACAAAAGATGATACGGTTATGTATCAACTTGTGCTCTGACGGAACTGAAACTCCAAATCGCCAAAATCAGCATTTACTTCGTGAGCACAAGGTTGAGGAAATCATCATTAACGTTTTTAAAATGCTACGGGATTCCAAAGACGACTCACATTATGGCTTGATGCTAGAAATTAGCATGTTTTTTCAAGCATACTGCATGCAGAATGGAGAAAATCAAGCAATTATGGCTAATCATATCATGGAGGACTTTAAAAACTTCTTGGATGGCGAGGTACATTGATTTGATTTTACATTTTGCAAATAGTTAGCATAATGTTAACTCTAACGATTGTTGAAACAGCCATGGATTGGTGAAGCAAGGGCAATCCGTGCCATTTATGAGGATAACATAAGCCTCTGTGCAAGTGTTTCTGATAGACTCATTCAGCATTTGGTGCGAAGAGTGTTTCCAAAACATTCAGAACGTCAGCATGATTCAGTATCTGACTATTTGGTCGCGCTGCAAACTGTCGTTTGTCCTAAGCAATGCATTGTTAGAAGGAATCAAGAGTCTGTTGTCTATCAGGTAATCGTGCGTTATTAAATTAGAAAATTTAAATCGAATGAATATATTATATAATTTACCTAATCCGAATCCAATAGCTTGCCATTTTCCATGACGAACTTCTCAATTACCTAGGATTTACGAATTTGGAAAGAAGTAGAGAGTATTCGCAGGTCTTTCGATTTACCAGCAAAATTGATCGCTTCAGGTAATTTTATAACTAATATTATCAAAATAAGGATGCCGACGCCACAATATTACTACGTATTATTTTCGTATACAACAGGTTTCATATTGAGCTAGTAAAACTACTCTCATATTGCACCATTGGAAAAAATGTGTACACAGAATCCATGTGTCAATCGCTGCTACCCTTAGATCGAATCGTAACTGTGCTATGTAGTGTTGAATACCCTGTAGAGGTAATTTTGTACTATTGACATTGACATTGACAGTCAATTTTTCGGTTAAAATTATAAAACTTGAAGGAATGATTGCGTAATAGCGAATATGGAAAACTTTTAGGTGAAGGAGGCATACGTTATGTTTCTGTTGCACTCATTTTTGGTGACGGAGGTGGATGTACGAAGTGTTTACAGCTCCAATCGGTTATGGCTCGTATTTAACAAACATTTTCTGCCTGAGATACTAAACATTATCAACGCTTCGGTGGCTGAGGCAGAAGGAGATTACAGGAGTCAAAGCTATGTGACGGAAGGGATTATTCCAATTTTGCAAATATTCTTTGAACGAATCCTTTCTCATACGCCCACCTGCATTTTGGTATGACAAAGGAGAAAAGATATGGATAATTTGAAGGTTTATATGAACATGCCTAGTGTGTAAGCTTTTTGTTTGCATATCTCAATTAAAGGGACACAAGGATCTATTTATCAACTTACTCAAAGCAATCTATCGCTTAACTCATACCAAATGGATTCACCCAACAAAGTTGTATAGTGCTCAAAAGTGTCTCAACATATTGTATAAAGCAGGTTAGTTTAAACCACCAATTAATTATAATTTCTATTTAACCAAGTTAGGGTGTGCTAATAGTTTAATGTACTTTCGTTTTCGTAGCATCTACACAACCTATTTATTTGCCATCTTACCTTGCAAAAGAAGTTGAGAAGAATTCCAAAAATTTTATATCCGAGGTACATCGCCGTGCTCGGTGGATATCCATGATGAACTTGGCGGAGTCTAAGCCAGTGCGCAAAGAGGTGGAAATTGGTTTAATGCATTTGTATTCGAAATTATGTCGCAAAAACTTAAGATAACTTTGTTTCGTCTACGTTTTAATAGACAAGAGTTGTCTCAAACGAAGTCACTCTCGAAATCCAGCAACTGATCCGAAACGTTAAACCGCACGTAGACGACATGATCTGTGGAGAATGTACGGCATTAACGGACGTTCTCTGTAGAGCCGAGGGACTATTTCCGCCATCAACCCTGGCATATTCACTGTGCCAAGATGGCAAATTAATAGAAAAGTACAACGGATTACCAGAAGCTTATCTATACTCTCATAAACAGTAATAGCTTACATGACTTGAACTTCTTTTGCAGGTTCATTTCACATGCTGAAAAGCTGGCGGATGAAGGAGCAAGTAATCTTTGTGTGCAGATTTTAGGAGTGCTCCAAGACTTGCTAGAGCGGAGTAAAGTTAGAACTTACAAGGTTTGACAAAAAGGCAACAGCTTTCACTAATTATTACAGTTTTAGCTTCTATATATATAAGCAATTCAAGCTTGATTTCAACATAACACAGGGTCGTCAAATTCATGAGGCATTGCTCGAAAAATATTTGGGCAAAACAAAACCCTCTTCATCCTTCTTTTCCCATTTGAGCTCCAAGAATAAAGACAGCAGCAGCAACTCATGTAAGGGGCCATTTCCTCGTATTAGCACTTAATCTCCTTTGCCGGCATCCCAAATTTAATTCATTTGAAACCACAATAGGGCAGGGAAAACTGTCGGGCGAGCCTCATGATATTTTGGACCAACTCGGAGCGTCACGCCTTGTTGTCATGCTTCTAACCAAAGTAGATAAAGTTCCTGATGTTTTACAGCAGTCAATTAACTTGGGAATTTCTCTCTTGAGTGGGGAGACAGTAGAACTTCAAAAAAGTTTTTATACGCACCTTTCATCGTGTTCAAAAAGCCACATATTTATGAAGGTAATACCAAGTTTCTCTGTAATATACACTGAATTACATCCAGCAAAATAAACAGGTTGGTTTCATTATTATCATGGCTTCAGGTCCTCTATGACATTCTGAGAGAGGTAGGCGAAGACTTGAGAGCTGTCGCCAAGACCAAGATAAGTGACATGGCTAGGGGCGAATCGAAATCTCACCTATCTCACAGCACACTCTCCAGAATAAACGCAACTGATGGTAAGTACCACACACTCATATATGGAGACTTTCTCCTCAGCGTGATTTGCTACATCTTTTGTAATGCTATTTCATTCCCGTATCCCCAGATGGTTCCAAGATCCTCCGCGTCTCAAAAACCATGTCTGAAGAAATGGTGAACGCGACGAATGAAGTGGTTTTAGGCTTCGAAAGACTGGAAATGTTGAAAGGTTAGTTAAACTGATAATAGCTTATCGAACTGTCAAAAGCATTTTTCATATGGTAAAATTTATCCCCAAAGACAACTCTTTACATTATCCTTAAAAAATATTTCGAGCATAGCATGTCCTACAATCTTGTAGTAAAAAGAGAATTAATCCTCTCGAGAAATGATAAATACTATCCTCCTCCTACATCATGAATCATTCTATTTCGCAGAGAAGGGAATAGCCCACTTCAAGGATAACAATGCACTTTCTGATCCTGACAATGAGTGGACTAGCGTTGCCACCACGGTGTTGAGAAAAGATGGCTATGCCATATCCAGTCTCAAACATCCTCGAGAACAGCTTGTGGAAAGCTCCCTCCGGTTCCTTCAGCTTCTTTGTGAAAATCATAACCTGGAAATGCAAGTTAGTGTTCTGATTACATGTTATATTTTGAGGGATATATTCTCAATGTGCCACTAACTAATGTGCTCCAACGCACTGTAGCGTGGATTTTCTTACTTTCGCTTTCTTATTAACTCATGTTTTTCTTGTGGTTGTTGTACAGAGGTATCTCCGTCAACAAGGGAACAAATCTCCATACGACTTGGTTTCCCAGACTCTCTTCTTCCTCGACTGTATTTTTGACTCCAACACCGGAAGTCCTGGTCTAATTGGGCTACTTGTTGACGAACACAACATTTCTCTAATTAATCAAACATTACGTACGCTCACTGAGTTTTGTCAAGGTCCTTGTCTGGAAAACCAGTTGATACTGATTCTGCACGAGTCCAATGCCATTGACATCGTCACCACCTTCGTCGCCCATGACATTACTCCGCTGAGTAAACGACGAATGGATTTAGTTATGGATTTGAAGAATCATGCATGCAAACTTGTGCTTTCCTTAATGGAAAGTAAAGACGGGATCGAGAAGTTTGAAAAAATTAGCAAAATGAATATTAGAAATATGGTGAGCAACTAGCAGAGTATTACGTATTTCAATGATATATACTTAGAAATAATCAACCGAAAACTTTCCTTTGTTGTTAAGATTGAAATGATAGGAAAGGCACATAGCTCGGATAGAGATGATTACGTGTATCTGATGCGTGGAAAGACCGTAGCAGCAAAGCAGGTATGATGACGCATGTAGAAAATCCTGAGTAGTGCCAGTCATGACGATACGGAGAAAGGGGAAAGTAAAAGGATGTGGTTTGTTCTGAATTACTTTGGTTATATAGGTTGGACACGCATTGTATATCCTGTGTCACCAGCTTGGTCAGCACGACAAAGCCGTACAAATGGAATTAGATCGGGCTATTAGCAAAAAGAGTCTTTATGCGGACGCAATTAAGTACTACAGTGACAGAACAGCACAGATTGAGGTGAGAACTAAGAAACAGTTCCTTTGTAAAAGAATTACAAAGACTTGTATGTATGATGCACATATTACGGCGAGAATGATGAAAAGCAACAGATCAACTGCAATGGGTTGAGGACCGAGTAGAGTAGGATACTCGATGCCCAGATCTATGTGTAAGATGGGAAAGCTTTATATTATAATGTTTGAATGTTCTAGATTGTACGGGAAGGAGATGAAAAGGAATATCTGGAGACAGTGGTCTTTCAGATTCCTCCGGTTTGTGCGTACTTAACAAAAGACACAAAGGACAAGGTTTTTCGGACTACAGAGGGGGACGAGAAGGGATCAAAAGTGACAAACTTTTTTGAGCAGCGGGAGACGCTCATGTATGAAATGGAGTGGCAACTCAAACTCCGAAGTAAATTTACATTGAAACTCATTAATCTTGCTGAAAAACAACAGGTTCTTATTTCTCAACGGAGCTCCGTTGAGACGGCGGATGATGATGTGATGACACTCTGATTTATTTTCTAGATAAACCAATGCTATTCAGTTGCAGTTTGTATGAGTCCTTCCTCGGCAACCTGGTTTTCCACATGGTTCTGATGATTAATATCGTTGTCGCTCTCGGTTACCCATCCTTTGGTGAGGAAGCACGAACTATTTGTATTCATCAAGCGAAATCAACTGTATTTTTGTAGTTGTGATGTAACTCCGAGTTGATTTCTTTGTTGGTTCCACCAATTAATTCCTTCTTTTTCACTTGGCCCTATTTTGCAGAGCATGTGGCCCACTGGGACACTATAATGGGCATTCTGATGCTGATATGTGGACGAATGCAGCTTAACAAACCAGATGTGGCTAGCTTGCAGGCGAACATTTCACTAATTATTCTGATAGTTATTGCTTTGGCTGGACCATCACGAACCATTCATATTCTCGGGTTCTTGGCTGTAAGTTTGTCATTAAGTAAGATTGGCAAGCTTATGAAATGCGCGTGACAATGACAAATGAATCCGAAATCAAGTTTCCATCAATGAAGGTGCCACTCGCCACCCAAACCCATGCTTTGCGGCTCCAGAGTATAACAGCTTTCACCGCTAACTCCCCCGTTGAATAAGAAATGCTACACGTTTATATTAATTAATAGGCTGTGGACGATGACGTGATGCATGTTGTTGAATGAGTTGCTCTCATCTACTCCTAGATTCCCAACTCACATAAATGTTTGGGTTGGCTAAATGAATTATGTCTGTAAAATATACCCTATATTGTGTTACAGGTCATTTCCAAATTTCTCCACATTGTCTCGCATCAATGTAAAAGTGGCATGTTTCTTCGGCCTAAGAGGGAGTTGATAATGGATGGAGAGTTTCTGTACCACGTTTTCTTTGGACTGTTTTGCGTGTTGGGATTGTCTATCCACCCGTTTTTCTACTCCATATTGGTACTTTGCTTTCTCCCCTTCTACCTATTGCCTCTGTATATAATAAACCCAAAACCAAATTTTTTTACAGCATGATATGAATGTCAACTACTAACATTGTGTATATATATATTGTTCTACTACCGAAAGATGTGAGATGGATTATTAATTATTTTTATTTAGTTATTTGACGTCGCCTATCGCGAAGAAACCTTGCTCAATGTCATTCGCTCAGTGACTCGTAACGGTCGTTCTATTGTCTTCACTGCTATTCTTGGCATCATTCTTGTCTACATATTTTCTATCGTAGGGTATATATTTTTCCAAAAGGATTTTGTAGTCGAAGTGAATCCTCTACAAGCTCAAGGCATGTTATGTTTCCTTTCCATTTTATCTATGTTTACCCAAATATATATTTATATGTATGTGTGCTGTATCTCTGTACGTAACTTCCTCGTGTACGGAAGATTGTGCTCTTGTATGCTTCAGGTTAGAAAAAGATTGAACAAATTCCCAAAACCACTATTCTTTTCTTTGCTCCGCAGACACTTCAAATATCTCAGACGGCGCAGTGTCATTCAGTAATGATGTGGAGAGTGGTCTCGCAATTCCAGAAACAGAGGACACGAAGGAAAGCGTCTGTGACACGTTATTAATGTGCATTGTTACAACACTTAATCAAGGATTGAGGAATGGAGGTGGGATTGGAGACGTGTTAAGAGCACCAAGCAAAGAGGTACAATGAATATCAAGAGCATATCATCTATTTATTTATTCCGCAGGATAATCTCTAAGTACCCATTTCGTGCACCAACGGAAAACCCATGCGTGCCTAAACTCATGCCATTCATGTCGTGGCAATAAGCAAGTGGCTAAACTCACATAATATGCATGAGTCAGGCTTAAGAGCGTATGTGAGGTTTTAATGGTTATTCATGACATTCCCTCACAAGAGTAAAAAATCAATAGCGAAACTTGACTTTGGGAGGATGGGGCACACACCAGTTTTTCTTAATTACGCTTTAAGTTTCTTCATCCTCCCAAAATTGTTGGATGTTAAATCAGTCTACCCTCTATATTTACTCATCCACTCTAGCCCTCAACGTAGAGGTTTGTCGTCTATATACGTAACACCAGTTAATGTAATCAATCCAAAAATACTATCTTCTCATTTCATTACTATGCATCTCTCCACTTTGCTAAGGGAACAATAAAAGCGGAGCTCTCGGTGCGTTTTATTGATGTATATCGAAATGAAAAGAAAAATAAGTTTGGTAGGCACCGGATTTATTTGGTAGCTACTAGCCATTACAAGGGAAAACTTTAGTTGATCAAGTAGGGGAGAAAAGTCTCTTCAATGGTGCATTTTATTATATGCTGCTACTTTACGTCCTTCCATCCTTTCAAAGCGGCGTGCTTTCACTCCCCTTTACATAATTTCACTTGCTACACAAATATAGGGCTTTTATTCGATTTTCCATCATTGAAAAAGTTGACTCAAATTTGAAATTAGTCTAGTAGAAAAATCATCAAAAGTATTATGAGCACTATATAGTATACAAAAACGCAGCAAAACTTTAACACGCACCGCGTTTCACATGATGAGTACGTCTCCTCATCCCACTAGTATTTTTACGTCCGCAGTTACGATTAGAAGTGTGACATTAGAGGAGCTATTATGAATAACCGTGGTCTCATTTCCCTATTTACTATTCAAGTTGTGTTATGATATGATCCCATGCCAGACCATTGAGAAGATATGCCCTTGCACTGGAGCAAACATCAATATACCCACCGTCTCATTGATTGTCAGGTTGTAAAAGTCTGGTTGAGCAAAGGCACTTTCTCGTTTCGCTTGGCGAATGTTTGTCAACTTACTTTTCAAAACCATTGCAAGTCGCGATAGTGTATTGAGTGAGCCGGGATTGAATTTCCTCATTTGAGGCAAGGTTCTCAGAAATGTTGTGTAGAGGACCACGAACTGACTCCCTGGGTGCTCCTTTTCCTGTCAGTCATCTATAATTTAGTGCATTTCTTTTCCCGTTTCTTTGCCCTGTAATTGGCTCAATGGTAATGCTATGGACCATTGATAAAGGTAAGGAGTGCTGGAAGGCCAAAGCCAAAATGCCTCAATCGATGATGACATTGTCCTGACAGTGCGCTCATAACAATGAAAATGATGATGAGAATGTAAAGTGATTTTTATTGCTAACTGCGCCTTGATAACGCAAGCGAAAAAAAACAAATGCCTTTGTCATCCTTGTTGCAGGAGCCTCACTACACTGCTCGGGTTCTATATGATCTACTCTTCTACTTTGTGGTTATTGTCATCCTACTGAATCTCATTTTTGGTGTCATTATCGACACTTTTGCTGACTTGAGGACGGAAAAACAACATCAAGAAGAAGTTCTCCGGAACACTTGTTTTATATGTGGTTCGTAAATTCTTTTCCAATCTGCAATGCGTAATGTTTGTTGCCTTCCTTAGCTTTTATCATCGACATGATTCCATAATTTTGTGTATTTTAATATAAGATAGCTGCCCGACTACCAACAGGATAGGGTTCCCTTTTTAGTTTTAGTAGAGATTTTCCGATGCATTAACATAAAAATTGAATGGACTCAAAAGCACCAAGATACTCCAGTATTAATATTGAGTTTTTGATGGGATTTCAAGATCCCACATTCGTTGCAAAAATGTCGCTTTTAAGTTCCGCAGTTTTTAGCCTGAAAAAAATTCAGACAATTTAGTATGAAATACGATAATTTAAAGAAGCAAAATTTCAGACTGGTTGTTATGTAAAATACAGAGTTTTCCAGGAAATTATGGTGCATTCAGTCTGTAGTATTCACAATTCGAGAAAATCAGTCAACGAATTACTTTTATTGCTTCGAAAATTAGCTTCGATACTTTATTGGTAGTCTATCCACTCTATTCCATTCTAATTTTGAATGCTGTTGTTTGAGACGCGGTAGCTATACTATATGAGACATAAGTGGGAAGTAGCAATAAAATGGGTGAAAAGTGGTTTCTTGGGTTGCCTGTGCTTAAGTTATCCAGTCTTTTCTTCTTTTAGGCCTGAACCGATCGGCGTTTGACAATAAATCTGTGACTTTTGAGCATCACATCAAACGGGAGCACAATATGTGGAACTATATCTACTTCTTTGTGCTGCTCAAATACAAAGAGCCAACAGAATATACGGGTGCGGAGTGCTATGTTAGCAAGTGCTTAAAGGTAAGTTTTCAACTTTCACATCAAGGTTAACATCTTTTTTCTCTATATGACTGGGTTATTGAAATGAGAATTTATGACATACGATTCATCTCAGCTCTGGTTCGTTTCTATTTAATTCTTTCATAGATTATGGTCACATTCAATGTTCTGCACAATTTAATTTATGTGGAATCAGAAAATGTCCTTGTGCTTGAGACTCGTTTACAAATTTTACTTCAAATGTATGAAATGAAAAATGAAACGATCATAATTGAAATCAGGAATGCTCCTAGTGATGAATTGCGTTCCTAGTTTCAGTTTGTCAATTTAACTTACTATGATCAGAGAACTACTTACCTTACGTCTTTTTCAATTCCCCATGGATTGGAAAATTTTCTCTCATTCTTTGCAGTCTTGGTTACTTTTGGTACAAATATTTTGTTCACAGATTTGATTCTCGCCCACATTCATCAAAGCACATAGTCATTTCCTAGAACTCTCATTGTAACCGAAAGCGAAACTCAAATTTATTATGTGGAATGACAATGAAAAGAAATGTCAGGTATATTAATCACATTATATTACTTCTCTCCTTTGCATTGTCAACGTTAATGAAGAAAGGGAGAAGCTTTTGATTGGTCGATGAAATTAAAATTTTGTAAAACCTACTATCGATCCGACGTGGTGTAGTTCTTGCTGTAGTAACAATCTATGAGCAATGGGTAGGGTTTCATTAAAAAATGTCAGGGAAACAAACTTATGCTTAAAATTAAACTCGCATTATATTTCAACAATTAAATGGAAAGATAAAGTAGAAATTTGATTCTGATGGCAATATTGGGGATCCATGCATTAAAAAAGTTTCAACTAGTGCGTGTGGTCTTTCACTAATTTTCCATCAGGAAGGAAGTAGGAGGTATGCCATGCTTTAGGACTGTGGTTTTTAGTAAGGGAAATGAGTTTTGTTACACTGTATCAGCTAGGTGTAGGTGAAGTATGTAGGTGTATCAGTGTATCGTGGAACAAAACTTGAGAAGAATAAAAAGTTTACGACAATTTTTGGAGATGAGTATTTTTTAAAACTTGAACGTGGGTTTTTTGTTAATGATTTGTACAGGAAAGAAAATTGGATTGGTTCCCGAGATTGAGAACGGCTTCGTTGAATACTGTTGACCAGGATTCTAGTGCTTTTGAAATAAAAAAGTTGTCCTGCCTTCTGGAGGACACTAAGCATGATTTGAAGGTTGTTTGTGGAGATTTGAAGCATTTGGAAAGACAGGTATAAATATAACTTCTTCAATGAGCAATGTATTGATTTCACAGAAGAACTATATTATAGAGATATGATTTTATGCCGAATCTTATTTTTTCTGTTGATTTTAGGTGAAACAAAAGAATTTGAGAAAACTGCGTGGTACCTTAACTTCCAATTTGTCTGCGTCCCACACCATAATGGCGTCCAATTAGACAATAATAAATGAGCACTGCTCACCTACAGCTTCTCACTTATGCTGGAGCTGGCAATTCCAAAGCCGGCTGAACTATGGATAACGGTTTTGTAGACTCTTCATTTTTGTTAGATAAATATCTTGATGCGTTAGATATATATACTAGGCTAGTGAATGGCTTGTATGCATATGTAATCATTACTGGAGCTATTGACTGCGGATGTATAACAATGGTGGAAATGAATCTTCAATTTTGGTTGTTGATTGTGGTGCATGACCTTTAGATTTCTTAACTGGTGCTTTCTCTAGTGTTATTTTATTTTGGTGCTAATAACTAAAGTTAGTTTAAGGAATATCCAATAAAATTTATTATACAATTTCAATTTCAACGCTGCCAAATTATTGAACCACGGTATATTCTTGAATAAATTATGTTGTATTTGATTTTGTTACTTACAATATTTTTGGAGATAAATTATAACGTACTCATAATATATATATTAGTTGCTTATATTAGGTTTTTTTGCAAATGCATTTGTAACCGGTATGGAATGTAAGTCGTCATAGTCACATCATTATCCTATCACGTTTCCAAATCACTATATATGATTTACACGACGTGTTGCTTTCATAAAACCTTAACATGGGGTTACTTGAGATCACGCTATATTTTACAGGACACATTTACATCGCACACTCACACACCTACCTAAATGAATTGACGTGACTAACACTCTCGTTCATGTCTGTACAAAACTTAACACTCCGTTGCTTTCAAGAGCTTATAAAGTTTGGAAGCATGACAAATGCTACAGTTTCTTCAGTTTTGTAGGTGATAAAGCGAGGTCCTTTGTAGTAGCCTATCAATACAATGTTCACTAGAAACCCTGACACTCCGATCAATAAAGTACATAGTTTCAATTCTAATGTGACGTTATTAAAAATACACATTCTTAGATTTTAAATATAATAGCATACAGGAGTATGTCATAATATCATAATATATAATATCGGTAAAGTTCACAGATTTAAACTAATGGTTTCCAGGTTTCCATTCTCAAATATAGTACTTCACTTTCCCTTTTGATTGAATATTTATCGTTTTAATGAAAAAACTTTACATATTAAAGTAGCTAATTTTCAATTCACATTCCATTACCTCATGGCATGCTGCCAGTGATTTCAAAGTCAATCATTCCATAAATATATTCTAGAAACATGTTTTGGCATGTGTTATCATTCCAGCATCATTACTTACTGTCATACTATTTGAATACTGTCAGGTAAGTTTTCATACCACAGACAATACACGGAAGAAGTAATTTTTAGGATTGGTTCCTCCAACACGATTTTATAATAAAATCTCCCTCTGTGCCTAAATCTCTAATCCGGTAAAAATACCATTTGAATATAGCGTGTTGGCGTGTAAAAAATTCTCCCTACTTGTAATATACAATAATCTCAGATCATTATACAGAAAAATGTTGCTTTCCCTGGAAAAATATCATCAAAGGGCACAGAGAAAGGTGGGAGTCGAGAAAGAGCTAATTTTGTAATTCATGTATTCAGTACATGGTTATAAGTAGTTCATTTGTGAATCGGTATGTGTGTAGGTATATACACAATAATATCATGATAATAATAATAAAATACCCGTGATGACAAATACTATTTGTGGTACTGCGGCTAGATGTGTAAAATGCTAACCTTCATACATTCAAAAATACATAAGTGATGATGATGTAATGCATTTTTTGATTGCGCTCGCGGTTCCTACTTCATAATTCACCCTCTGCTACACTCCTTCTCTATTTTCGTTTCTACAATTACCTTTCATAGCTCTACAGATCAGCAAGCAATCACATTATTCGGCAGGTGTGACACAAATTGTCATGATATTGTTGGACGGAGAATGGGAGTAGTGGTGATTCACTGACGCGCTACACTTTGTATCAATCGATTCTTTGGACGCAGCAGCGTGTAACTTTCTAGCTCGCTTCCATTTAGATTCATCATCACAACCCATCAGCCAGAAAGTATTTGTCACACCTTTCCCCTTTAGTAATACCTGGAAATCAGTAAAGAGTCATTTTTGTGAAGGTAATATATCCCATTGTTCACTCCACACACTCACAAACCTTTTGTCACACCACATTATACTTTGATACGGGATCTGTAGCCATCTACATCTATGAACGGCTAAACTGGTGATATTTTATTTGAAATTCTTTGTACTTTCTTACTCCGCATTCCGACGAATATCAAAATCTTTCCGCTCGATCTACTTTTACTTTGTATTTCCTCATAAAGCTCACAATATTGATTTAATCCGAACAGACATCTATTCATGGTTTTCCCCCTACACCGACAAAATCTTTCGGATATTATGGTATATTCCATTAGTATTGTTTAATGCTTCCTTCCGTCCACAGCTTCTGAGCCGTAAAAATCATTTCGCTTTGCGAAAATCACACTTTCATAAGACTACTCAAACCGGGCAGAATTCTAGGAAAAAGTATTAGAATCCTTGCAGTTCTACAATGAGGAGCGAGACAAGTTCTGGTTTAGGTGGTGTGAGCGTGATCGGATCCGCATACAACACATTTTTAACACACCATCAAAACTTGCAAGGAAATTCAGTTGAATTTCTTCACTTCATTTTTATGTTCTGGGAATGAATGAATTCCGGAGGGAGGGAGAGCCAATCTACAGGTGTGGAAAGGTATCATACTCATATTTAATGCAGGAGTTGTGTCTCTGAACAAAAATCCTAAAAGCGCTAGTAGTTTTGTACTCCAACTTCATTGTGCGGAGCTAATGTTTTGAAGAGTTGATTCAGGAAGTGAATGCATTGTCATTTTTCTACTTTCACATTACAATTTCAAGTTGCTAATATTTTCTTTCGCTATTTTGGCTGGCATGTCTTGGAGAAAGAACAAGTAGACTGCGTATGGCCTAATGTTATGAATGAGCATTATTATCGAATACTCGCTCCAATTAGAGGAATGCAATTACATGGTGTGAGCAAGCACTAGAAATATCAAAGCAAAGAGGATGGTTCCACCCCGTCGGCATATTTGCTTTTAGTAATAGTCGCAGCAGTAATAATAATAAAAATAATATCAAAGGATCTGAGCAAAGAAGCAAATGACTGACATGCTAGATAAAGGGACAAATATAAACCATCTTCTGAAAATGGGAAATAAACCTCATGTCTAAATTAAAAATGTGCCTCATGATTCTTCTGTGCCTTTTATAGGAAATAATGTTCCTTTTAATAGAATTTTGTAACCATTTATGGAACAGTGTCACTTGACGTTTTTTAATGTAAAATGCATGGAATCGTAAGTAGAAAGTCTGACGACCATTGACAAACGATGTAAGGTTTGTTCGTGGCAGCTAAGGGTGAGGATTGCAGACGCTTCAAATGTTTTTAAATCAATTTGTAGCAAATAGGTAGCCAGTTAGTGGCCTGTTTATAACTGTTTGTTTATTTCTTGTCAAATTTTCCTTTGTATCGGCTATATTGAAAGCCTTTGTAGATTATAAATTTCAACCGTTTACACAATACATTTAAAAAAAGCTATAAGGTTGAGTTGAATTAACTGTAATGTATAAAATCTACACTTAATCTAATCTGATTCAATAATCTGAATCTGTAGGGGTAAATTAGTATTAGAATAAAAAAAACGCTAACAAAAATCGGTAAAAGTACACCTATAGTTTAAAGTCACTACTTGATTATGATTACTTGACATGCGTGTGCTTTTAAATTAAAATTTTACACCTTTTAAATTCCTATATCAGGTATGCCATTCGGTCAATTTAAATTATACCGATAGTCAGCGTCAACTATAGTGATCAGCTAAAGATTTGGTGAAGCACGTTGACTTGTATAACTTGTGTAGTGATAGCACTCATGA
>JAQGAP010000436.1:0-35432 GCA_034697805.1 Orchesella bifasciata | reverse complement strand
TGGGAGAAACCTCCCTGGAGGCGGTGAGGTAACAGACGATTTTAGGATTCGTTGTTTTTACAAGACAATTAAGGTTAAAGAATCATATAATCAAAGCCAACAACAAGACACACTCTACGAGTTAACCGGAACGTATAGGTACATCGATGTTCCTACCAATAAATATTTATCAAGAGGACACCTTGCACCAAATGCCGATTTTACTACACAATCAACCAGGGCAGCTACCTACCACTACATTAACGCATCGCCAGAGTGGCAAATTGTCAATCAGGGCAATCGCTTAGTAAGTGTATATATAATGCGATACATAATAACACTCTAAAAATGTCAATAACATATTTTTTAATCAACAGCTACTGGAAAACAGAGTGAGAGCGTTGGCAGTAGCACAAGAGCAAAAACGAGACTTTGTTATCTGGACAGGCACATTTGATATCTTGACGTTGCCCTATTATAACACCAATTATCAGGTTCCGATTTATTTAGGTAGAGCAAAACTGGATGGAGAGCATGTAGATAAACTTCCTGTTCCATAGTAAGTTATTCAAGTTACGGGTAGATTATTAAATTATACGTTTTCATTTTTACTAGTATAAATTTGCATGACTTTTCCAGTTTTTTGTGGAAAATCATCTATGAAGAAAGAACACGTTCGGGCATTGCAATAATTCACGTGAACAATCCTTATGAAACAAGTACAACATTGCGAAACATCGGATGTAGAGATGTTTGTGATGAGACAAACTGGGCAACTTGGCCAAATATGCGTAATTTTACGAGGGGCTATACACATTGCTGTACTGTGGATGATTTTCGGTTGTTTTCGGCGATTTCCTACGTAAGGAACTATCCTAACGACTTTCAAGAAATTTCGGCAGGAGACATTGGCCTTCTTATGAATTTACCGGGTGTGCTATTCAATGCAACCCTTGAAAATCTTTAATTTTAAAATGGTGACGTTTAAAGTAAAATCACTTAATCAAATATATTGATTCCAACTGATATATTACTTTTCGTGTTGTAAACATGTTAAATCTATTATCACATTTACCCTAGATAGAATTCGTACAGATTTATTTTCCATTTCTTGTAAAAATTGGAGTAAAAATGATGATGTACTTTGGGTAATTATTGACGTCAATAGAAAATACGATTTCATAGTGTAAAAATTCTAACTAAAGATAGGATCACTTGCATTTTCATCAATTTTCAAGATAGGAACAATGCCAATACCACTCATTCCGAATGTGACATTCGTAATACCAATTCAACATGCTAAACTTAAAGTTTTATAACATCGCATAAGTTAACTGAACAAATCAAATAACTGCTGCAAAAATTGCAGTCGGTGAAAACCTGCAAACGCGTTTGCAGGTTTATAAACGTGAATAAATAGCAGAAATACCGTCTTGATCGTTAACGGGTTTCAGTAATGACAGAAATTATATTTCTCCTAACCATGTTTGACTACTTATGTGTTGCGTTTTGATAAATGATTTGGAACATTTTCTCATACATATGAGCTGAGCTACCTTCACAACCGTTGGGAGTAACAAAAACAAAAATCAGGTTCAAATTTTGTACAATACACAAATAATTCAAAGACAAATTCAATACTGTTTTAAATTATAACTTATTTTTGTTTGATTATAAGTTAATTACATTACTTATAGCTGGTTGAAAACGAGTAGGGCGCTTTTAATTAATAATCTTAACAAGGAGCAAACGCGACAAAAACGGTTAAATTATCCTCCTCGAGTGACAGTTTACTAACGACTAGTTAAAGCTGTAAACATGACTGTAGACTATGAATAAGGTAAATTTGAAACTTACAATTCGCTTACAATCCTCGATCATATACACATATAAATTAATGATTTTTTAATGAAAGGAACTACAATTTTTTGCTGCTACCAGGACTCAATGTAGGTAATGCGATCCTTCCAACTCCCTTAAAATTCACTTGCACTTGTTCTGGTTTCGGTTTATTGTTGTGGTGGATGCCTATTTTTGGGTGACTACATGAAATTTGTATCAACCAAAACAAAACCTGTTGTGGAATCACCTAATATCAAAGTAACTTTGACTATGGTACATGAGGGACTCCTCCATTCCTTGCTGAGCTTGTGAGCTGTGCAGCGTGCAAAAATTTTCGCAAGCTTTCCTAACGAGGTTTTTGCAAACATGTGTATCACTGACTTCGTAACCACCTTAGCATCCAAATGTTATCATGAGAAGAACTTTGTTGCAATGTTGCGTTGCTTGGAATTCCATTACTCACCCTTTTGATTGAAGCAACTCTGAACTTCCTGTATAGTATCCAGCACAGTAATAAATACCAAAGGTTTCATACTCACAAAGAAGCAGCTTTTTACAAAGCCCGACAGGAATTCTACCTTTCGGCATTCGTATTGCCATTTATTTCCTTTATGGCAATGCGTATATTTCTTCTTTTTATGTTCTTGTTTTCCGGTGCTAAAACAACTGATTGCAACTTTTGAAAACAAAACCAAACCTCAATGAAAAATTTCTTACAGGCTGTTTCCTATTTTGATCCATTCTATCTATTTAAAACAAGTTCAAAAATCTGATCAAAATAGTAACAAAAATGAAAACCAAAACTTGAATAAATTTATAGATTTTTTGGTTGATTTTTTTTACCAATTAAATCACATCTCCGCGTTCAGGAAAGGGTTTTTGTTTCCCGTGGTTGTGATAACGATAATGTAAGAAATAGTAAGACATTGAAATGAAATGGAAATATATATAACCACTAGATGGTTAGGAGTTGTTTGTTAAAATATCTGCTAATATTACCCACAATCTAAAATCAAAGTTAAAATCCGCTAACTCGGTTTCTCATGTAGACCTCTCTCAAATGGAGTTCCAAAGCTCATCATGTCATGATATTTATATTGGCTTGCATCCTGAAACATAAAAACATTTATTCACAAAACCAGATGTGCGTGGGTTGAATAGCAGCTCTCCAACTTGAGCCGGATTACTAGTTTCTTACGGTACATTGAGCACACTCAGAAAAGTTGTCTTGCCGTACTTACCTACATTATTTTGATTTTTACATTAGATCTAGCTTTTTTACTGGAACCTGTATTTCGCACGAGTTCTCGTTGCGTACGTGAATGGACAAGTCTGTAACTAGTTTTTAAAAGTGGTTTAATAATCATTTATGGCTATTTATTGGTGCTAAATCCAGTAATTTTTGTACAGTTTATGCTACGCATACCATTTTGCATGCTTTTACAAATAGAACTGAAGCTAAATATTCAGAGATTTTAATTCGAGCAACGTGGTTTCGACAGCTGCAAAACTAAGGTTGACGGAAAATGGCAACACTCACTCCTACATTTTAGATGTGATTTGTTTTACCTTAAAAAGATGCGTTGTGAGCTTCCATATAAAAGCAAAATAAATGAAACTCTTTGGCATTTTATATAAAGTGACGGATTACTAGTTGTGATTTACTATTTAATTATTTAAAATAACTTTGCATAAAATGAACAGATTTTGATTTTGATAAACAATTATATCTTTAAATCTTATTTTATGAAACGGAGACAGCGTTCTTCAACCACGTTGTTCATCCTCTGGAAGGAGCTCAACCTAGTCGTCGAGTTTCAACTGTGGAATTTCCTCCACGGGAGCAAGAGTGGCCTCGGGAAGCAAAAATTGAGACATATCAACCTCTTCCAACTTGGCTTCCTCAATCTCCGGCATTTTCGGCTCGGGCAGTAAATATGGCGTGATGTCTATCGCTTCAGGTGGCGCGATTGGTGTTGCTTGTGCAAGAGCTGCTACGAGGGCGAATAGGCCAAACGCTACTAAAATGTTGGACTTCATTTTTGAACTCGAAAGAACAACCGTATTATCAAAATAGCTGGAAAAGACTGCAAATGATTCTAGATATTTTTGAGCTTTTGAGCCGAATATTATATACTACTTTTGAGTGCGAGTGCGGACCTAATAGTAAGCGTTTTGGCATCCTTTCTACAACAAATTTGTGAGCTGTAACGTAAATTATCCTGATAAATATATCCTCCCACGCACCAAAAACCGGTCGCAGTGTTCATTCAAAGCGAAAATACGATAAGGAAATACTATGAAAACCTGTGTCTGGAGCAATAATTCAGCTTCGTATTTATATCCAGTGCCAGGCTCCGAGATGGAGTCAAGGTCGTATTAATTAAATGTATTTGGGTTTCTCTAAATTATGAACTACTTTCGTTCTGGTGAGTTGACCGGCACCAGATTGAATGATGGAATTTAGTGTTCAAATCAACACCCAAAGTAATTAATAATACTCGTCTTAAAAGTAGAAAATCTTGTAGTAATAAATTATTCAACAAAAATGTATATAATTGTTTGTAGTCCAGACGTGGCTTCATGTAAGTAAAACTTATGTAATAATTACTGTGGAGTTTTCCTATATTGCGTAATCAGAGTTGTTTTTTACTACGAAGTAGAAGAAGTTCACGTGGAACGCATTCCATCATTTACGCTCACATAAAGGGTGTACCTACCAATAAAGAGTAAACACGGCACCTAAATAATACGCACTAGGAAACATACACCAGGAAGAGGTGGTTTATTGTAAAATTTAATTTTTACATTTAATTTTTAATTACAAAATGTAAATATGAATCAAGGTAGTACTCGATTTCCAAACAAAATTTGTGAGTTCTATCAGGGAATGTATCCTGCTGACTCTTGTTGAATGCTGCAAAACCATTCCTGTAAATTATATCATATCGTGTTACTGGTTCCAGAAAGAACTTGAGATATAAATGTAAGCAAAAGCGACATGAGCAATTCCTTTAAGTTAATGAGTAGAATCAGAGCCAGGTTGGCTCAAGCGGAACCGTGGTACTTTAACATACAGCCGATGGCAAAGTTTTAGTTTCTCACGGTATATTGAGCATGCTCAGAAAAAGCTGTTTGCACCGCCTCATCTAAATTTTTATTTTGATCCAGTTGTTCTCGATGTTTGAATTCATTGAGACATTGTTTGATTTTATAGAAAGCATTCTTTTGAAAATTTTAAAAAGCTTGAAAAAAATAGCCTGGTAAATAAAAATTTACTTTTACGTGAATCTTAGCAGCCAAAAAACGATATTGTACTCAGCATTCTATTTTTTTCAACATTTTGAAACCCTTTTTGGAAATGAGTTTCTGATGTGTAGCTTACCATTGCAAGCCATATGTTTTGGTTGAGGCTGAAGCTTTCATAAACCATGCTGATGATGATTTTACCTGCTCATGCATATCAACTTTTAAGCAGCTTACAATACCACATATTGTAATTACAAACCCGGTTTTGCTTCGGTAAATATGGACAACAATGTTCACCGTTGAAGTCAAACCCACGGGTAAAACTGGACCCGCGGAGGGAGCTGATTGCAGTGCAACTGTTTCAGAGATAAAAATATTCGTTTAGGTAGACTTCCTGTGGCAGCGTCAGGAAAACTCTGTTGCGCAAAGAGAAAAATATCTAGCCAACTTTATAATATCGTAATGCTTTCATGAGTTATCGCGAGTATGAGAATGCTGATGATGCGTGTGCTTGGGTACATTAGTGTAAACAATATTGAGATCTTGAACATTTAGTATTATCAGAAAGAATATAGTATTTATTTCGTTTCTTTTTTAGTTGTTCCAAAGTAAATTTTCATTAAAGTGAACAGATATATTCGTTTCATTACTTTTTTTTATATGTATATGGTTTCTCTGTTGATAAGGAGTTCTACTCACAAGGAAATGAAGCGAAGTGTAAATCACGAATTTGGCCGGAAACCACTCAAATCAATCAGTAATCATGAAAACAACGCAAATACAAAATATCAGCTGCTGTGGTGACTATTTTCTCGAGTTATGATTGATTTAAAAAGGTCGCTCCACGGCAAATTCAATGCATTTTATGTGGTCAATCACAAAGCACAGATCAGCCAATACAAGCTTTTCCCGTTGGTTGCTTTCGCTACAATGAGCGCAACAAAGGAATTCTACAGGGTTGGGTTTGGAACATAACGCAAGCTAGCAAAGGGAAAGCGTAGTAAGCACTGATCGCAGCGAAAGCATCCGAAAAAGCTTGTAGTGGCAGCAGTGTGCTTTGTGATTGACCATATAAAATGCATTGAATTTACTGTGGCGCGGCCTTTTTAATCAATCATAACTCGAGCAAACGGTCACCACAGCAGCTGCTATTTTGAATTTAAGTTATTTTCATGACTACTGATTGATTTGAGTTGTTTTCGGCTAAATTCGTGATTTACACTTCGCTTCATTTGCTTGTCGGTTCTAGAATATAGGGTGAACCAGGAAAATATGAATAGTGCGGAAGGGCACGCGTTTGATACATTTTTAGTAGCGTGAGTGGATACTTTTAGTAACAAAGGAAGGGCATGATTCTGAAGTTATTGTTTTTAACACTCCAATGTTTTTATATCACCCATTACCTAGCTGGCATCGACGTGTAACGGGATTGGTTCAAGCTGCCCCTACTTCTTTTGTTCGTCTCTGCGTTTAAGACTATTTTCCGTTTGAACGGTAGTTCTGCTTTGAGTTGAACGCTAGAACTCATTCTGAAGTGTTACAAATTTCGAAACATTTGTGCATTTAATTTGGAAACAATTACCTCCTCATAATGTATGGAAACGGAGTGGGGAAAACATTTTTCAAAAAGCGGTAATCTTTCACTTTCCAAAAAGCGACAGTAATCAGAAAAAAGGAGCAGCAGCTGTTTTTAATACTTGGTAGAAGATTTGGACAAACAAATTCATCTGGAAATGAATTCACTGCTTACAGAAATGTCTAGTTTGGAGAGAGAGAGTATCAAAGTTATAAGTACCATGAAGAAAAGAAGTTGGCGAATTTGCTGGCTAAAAATGTGGACTTGAACGCAGCATTGCAACTTTCTTATATTCAACTAGTCAAAATGTCAAAGCAAAACTCTGAAACTATCTAATAGTTGTACCGTTGTTGACGGTTTGTCATCTTGGCAGATGAGTAAAACGTATGCAGTATAAATTGATACAGTTTGAAAAATTCATTACGGTCATGAAACGAAAAATCACAAGAAATATATGCGTGGTAAACCGTGAATATCTAATATATGAGGATGAACCTATACCATGCATCTCTATTGTAGACGGTCAATTGCATGTCATTGGAATACAAGTTACAAGTATTTTGCAGTATTTGTAACCATTCATATTGTTTTATGTTTAGTATTCATGAAATCAAACATTCAGCATTTAGTGTTTACACAATTGATAAGTGATGTTGATATAATGAACCAATAACTAATAACTAAACTAAGCTAATAATATTGTTATAAATGTTTATGCTTCCTTCCTTAATCATCTTCAACGTCAATTGGATCCTCCTTTGCCAAAGCTTCACGCTCATCCCACATTTTTTGTTGGCGAAACTTCGTATAGCTGAAAACAACAGCTAGGCTTTTGTCGGGGGCCTGATTGCCATCAAATCTTTTCTTGCGCATGCACCTTCCAATAAATTGGCTGAAAAGTATTTTGGACCTAACGTTTCTCAGAATTACGCAAACACTCACGGAGCTGTTGTCATAACCTTCCTTCAAAAGTCCACATGTGACGGCAACTTTAAACTGGCCTTGGTTGAATTCCTCAGTTTCTTCCTTTACACGGGCTCGGTCGCTTACAATAGGAACGGCATAATTATTATCATTGGCAGCATTTAACTTGACAGCGTAATCTTCCGCTTCCTTCTTGGTTCGCACAAGAATCATGGCTTGGTGGTTGAATCTCGGCTCCAATTTTTTATTTGCTGCTAGTTGCTTTCGAATATGTTGAGCAAGTTTGGAAATATCCTTTTCCTCTTTGAAATCCGTGTGTCTTATTGTTGTTCCTAGCATATAGCGTAGAAATCTTTATAGTGCATAATAGAGAAGTGTAAATTAAAACATTCAAATTATGGTACATTTCTACCTTCCAATTCCTGAGGCGTAATTTGAAAAGCAATCCTCTGCGTAGGTAAAATATCTCTTTCTGAGCCATCCGGCATAATTCTCTTGGGAGTTGCAGTTAGAAATATGATTTGCTTTGTCATGCCGGAAACTGGTTTTTGAAAGGCACTGACAATATTTGCCCAAGTTTCTGCAGGGTAGTGGTGAGCCTCATCAACAATCAATGTATCAAATTGCTCAAAGAATTTTTCCACATTTTTGACAATTTTTTGTGTCCTGTAAATGAGGCTCAGCGTGGTTGTACTTTTACCTCCAAACTTTTGAGCATTTACAATCACCAAGTTGGCGAGTTTGTCAGCCTTAATTTGCGTCCACTTGTTGATAATTTTAACATTCTCCAAAAAGCCGGTGAGCTGAGTGGGATCCGAGCAGAGACCCACTTTTTCAAGAAAACAGGGTTGGTCCTCGAACCCAAAAGTTTCCCCAAGTTGCTCACTGATTGTAAGAGAAGGGGTTAGCACGAGGACCTTCCGCGATTGGAGGATGTACGGAAGCATGAAGATCATTCCCGATTTTCCAGAACCGGTTGGAGCCACAATTAAAACGGGGCTCGGGGCAGTGTTGCTATCTCCTTGGAGGAGGGTTTCGGTGAGCAGTGCGTGCGTGTTCAGCACAGCTTTGATTTGATACCAGTGGATAGGACTGTCTCCTTGTGCTTGGAGATCGATAAGGTCGTTTAAAAGTTGTTTTCCTTTTTCTTCAAACTTTGAAAGAGATCTGCCTCCAGCAAGGCAAGATAGCTTGAATTTCTTTTTTGGTATATTATGAGCCATTTTAAAAAAATTCTGTAACTGGCACAATTTAAATACGCTGTATTTTTCAGGATGTGGATGTTGGAGTTCGCTTAATTTCAGTATTGTTCGCTCAATGTAATGGTACGCGGTACACCACTGCAAATGTTTGAGTGCAAGTAATGCTGGTGATATTGAAGAAGAGCTTTTAATACTTCCAGAAATGAATAAAAAGAATAAATATCTACTGGCGCCAAGATAAGATAAAAAATAGTTTACTGTTATCGGAGTCACTAATAATGCAGAAAAATTGTCAGCTTTTCCGAAATCGTAACAGTATCTAATATTTGTTTAACTACGTGCATGTCAAGCCTGTGCAATTTGTGAGGAATAAATACCTTGGCTAATACGTGTGACACAAAGTCCAGTTAACAACCTACTGCAATTGTATGGAAAATACACTATGAACTGTTAGCGTGTCTTTGACTTTGACTGGCATATACTTTTCAGAACATTTCCAAATCTAATAATTTACAATTTTATTGATTGCATTCAAAGCTTGATAATTTGAGTGTTACATTAAATCGAACAACAAATTATTACTATTCCCTGAAATTTAGTCATGAAGTAATTGGCGTATATAGTGTCAAATCAAGCTCAAATGTGTGATAGAAAAAGCATCTCCAAAATCAATCGTCAGCTATATGTGTCAATTATTATCTCATAAGGAAAATGATGTATTTGTACCGGTGCGGTAATACAAATAGGGACTCGGAAAGGTAAACATGCAACAAATATTGAGCAAATGCCAGCACAATTTTATATGGGTTTGATATGCAATATACAAAACCCAGGACTGCATTTGCAAACTTGTATCTTATCAGCCAACCAATACAAGTAGTGCAAAGAAAGTTGTGTAAGCGTATAACTAGTAATTTACCATATTGTAATTAGTTTACACAGGCTTTCAAATATGACTTTTTGGTTCCTGACTGATAGCGATAAGCAGTAACCATACTATCAATAAACTTTTGTTTACAAGTTACTTGTGTATTTGTACACAGGGAGACTCAACTTACATATGGTCATTGCTCTAATAAGCAACGAAGAATACAATGATTGCACTACAACAGTTGCATAAAGCGTTTGTTTTTCTTGTGTCTTGTGAATTATATAATATGACGATCGTACAAATCCCAGTTTAAACTTAAGAAGCTTGAGAGCGTTTATGAATCCAAATTCGCAAATTTTATTCCAGCTATAACTTATGATAATATCAATGGCCACATTCAGTACAAGTTAAGCATATTATACAGATTATGATGTATGATATGATTCCATTGTATGAAACATTATTATAATTACATTCTAGACATAAATGAATTTCTTTTCTCACACACTCTTGGGCATCGATATTTTTCCAAACTACGGCAGTATAAAAAACTGTTTTAGGTAGCCAGTAAACTTCAATAAGTGTTAGTTAAACCGTAAAAATCGCACAACAAATAGTTCAGTGTTCAGTACGATTTTCCTTCCACCTGCCTCTATTAATAAAATCATCTATTCGCTAAGTCACGGATGCCTGACTTAACGCCCCTTAAAAAATTTGAAATGAAAACTGTGGTTGAAAACAATATTTTTAATAATCCCAGACCTTTTTTACTTGAAAGAAAAGGCACGGCACAGCATGCCATAGCTCAGCAAATCATTTTCTCAATTGAATCCTTGATAATGAGTGCGTCTTTTATCCATATTATTGCTTTTCCCCATATTTGACTGAAAGATAATGTAAAAGCTAAACTTAGAACTCCGCTAACATTATCTGTATAGCAACAATTGGATGGCTGTACTTTTTCATCAATTTGGTTTCATATTAGGGAAATGGATAAACGCAAACGAAACTTTAAAAATATGTTGAGGTTGATGGTTGAGGTCTACTTTTAACTGGTCTGTAGATTGTGATAGACATTTTTCATTGTTCGAGACAAAATATTATCATTCATAGTTGTCAGTAGCTTAGCGTTTCAATTTCCTCTCAAAATACATGCCAATTATTTCAATGAAATAAAAAACAGCATAATAACCAAAATATTTAAGCCTGAGTAATGGAATGACTTGTTTCATATTCAAAGTCATATTTTATTTATAAATGTATCAAGCCAACGGATATTTATTTTACAACTGGTTTTAATTTAACACCGTTCAAACTAAATTATCTGAGTCACAATTTAATCCTGTTATTCACAGTATTTGAGAGAAAGATAAGATAAAAGGAAAAACAGAGACTTATCCAAATCCAAAATAAAATGCCCGTTGTAGATTCCCAACGTATTATGCTGCTGCAATCTTTATATGTAACTTTAATTTATATTCACATTCTAATAAGTTCCAAATCCATAACGGAGAAGAGGAAGTGGTTTCTGCGGTTTGACTCGTAGCTAGTCCTTGTTTACCATTAAGTTTTTTCTTATCTAACCAATACATCCGGTGAACATAATTTCTGGGACTAAATTATTCATTTCAATCTTTATTGTATTATGTATCGTAATTTATGCATACGTAAAATATATTGGAAAAGTCAGGTTATTCAATTCTTGTATCTACATGTGAGTAAGATCACTAGTGCAGTTATTGCTTTAACGTACGGGTTAATATTGTACACACACTCAAATATTTTTCAGTCGCAAATAAACGAGTCACCTGTAAGTGAATGTTAAGCTGATTGTAAGGTGTTCTCAAGTAAGTTATTTTTTATAGTTTTACATTTGTGGAAAACCAAAATATGATGCTGAAACCATTATTTTACTTTATTTCTTGGAATTGCAACACTGAAACTGTTTAACATCAAAGTTTTTATTTGCAGAAAAGAATAAATAGTTTCCAAGCTTTTTAAAAAAAGTACATTATTCATGATATATTGTGAAATACAATTAACCCACTTTTTTAACAGGCTTGGTTTTTTGAATATGGCATAACAAGGACAATCCAGCCAACTGCAGGTTGGCTGGATTAGAAATTCAAAATGGAGCAGTTTGAGAAGGACATAATAGTAAAAAACATGGAAAGGCTGGTTAATACTACAATTTATAGTGTTAGATTGCTGGCCGCATTGCAAGCATTCGGGATTCTTGGCGACGATTATATCGATGTTTTGGTACGCATTAATGGTTAAAGTAGCTCCCAATAGAATTTAAATTATATGACATAAATGGATAGGAAAAATGCGTAATTTTTAGCTTCACCGCACACTTTCATACAACCTAACTAAATACTAAATCGTACCAGAAAAGTTTTCTCGTTCACTTAAGCGATAATTATGACCTGTTAGACGAGAAAATCAATAGAAGACTTTGTTTCATGCTGTTATAATTCTTTCACAACTGTTGTCTTCCAACCAATACATACTTCGGGAGTAATGAAACTGTCGGTTGGATGATCATGGGATCCTCTTTAAAGTTACCATAATAACAATATGACGCATTCCTTGAATTCGAATAGGTTTGCGGAGTTTACTCATCAATTCAACTTTACATCGTTTGGTAATGTTCATGTTACAATGACTGATTAGCGTTAACAATTTTAATCATTTTTGAAACCTTGACGTGATATTAATGTGTTATCACGCTGATGTGTTTACACAAGTCTTAGGTGAGCCGAGAAATGTTTTATGTATCTTTGGCATACAAATAATATCGAAATGTGTATGAAAGTATGTAATAACCCAAGCAAACCAGTATCACCCTCCACAAAAAAATGTATTCGCCAACTTCTGAATCAATCCTCAGCAACATATACATTCATTATTAACATATAAGACCATTTCCCTCGCTAAACTTGTTTTACAGAATGTGTGATAACATCATTTGATATTGTTTTAAGAATATTTTCATCATATCATTGTTGACCTGGGAAATATCACGCTTGGTGCTCTCTCACTAACACTAATAGCTTAGTAATATGCATATAAGTTGTATATAAGCTCGATTTGCTGAAATTGGAGTGAAGTGTTGTATACAAATGGAACAACAAATGCAGAACTGCTAATATCTGAAGCGACCACATAATAAAAATTATTTTTCATATGTTTGCACAAAGCTAAATATAATTGCAAAACAGAATACACGACATAAAAATGTATGGTGAGTAACATTTTCTCCTCAAATTCCGTATTACACACATGTCAGTGAGCACTGAGCAGGACAAACCATTCCCATCCATGAGCAGAGAAACTAGAGTAATAATACTTTTTCTTATTTGGTTATCTAAGAGAATTTTACATTGGTTTATATTTACACATATTTAATTTTATCAAGTTTCTTTCCTGCCATTTTATAAGCCATCCATATTTTGGCAATAATCCTTCGTATTCTGAGATTTCGTGGCGAAGGATGAGCTCAAAACCTACCTGTCTAAACCCGAAAATACATTAACCAGTAGGTATTCCCGTTGGGCAAAATAATCTGACCCAACGACAAGGTAAAATACTGAAAAAATTGTGGATACTTAAGATAAGGTTTACTTAAAGTACCACATCACAATCAACAGGTTTAAATTTTATTTTTAAAGAATGGAGAAATGGGAGAAGGATATTATAAGGGAAAACCTGGACAAGTTAATCCACATCACAAAAGTTAACGAAACAGTGCTAGCTAAATTTCAGGCTTCCGGAATTCTTAGTGACAACGATATCAAAGATCTGGTACGTCTTACTGTAAATATTTCCATAAATAATAAATTAATCAGCTCTTATGAATCAATTCTAGAAAGTCCATTGTAAAAACCCTATAAAGCAAGCGTCCGAATTTTACGACCTAATACAAAGTCGAATTCTTGGCTACCAGATTCTACTAAAAGCACTGAGCGAAACTAATCAGTCCGGAGCGCTTTCAATTTTGACCTCTATTCCATTAAATTATGTCAACTCATTTCGTTATGACGAAAACTCCAGGCTTGGAAAAGGAGCATTTGCAACAGTTTTTAGAGGGGAATTCAATGGAAGAGCCGTTGCGGTAAAAAGGATTTTTTCCACAGATGAACATGAAAAAGCTAGAATAAATAATGAAATTGAGATTTTGAAGTTAATCGATGAACATCCTAACATTGTTCAATCTTTCTCCTCTCAACTTTCTGCACACTTCGTTTTGATCGTGCTTGAGCTATGTGACATGACACTCAAAGAATGGGTTCGGAAGAAATATCCAATTCAAATTCCACAACGGGAAGTTCTTCGTCAAATAACGGAGGGATTGAACTGGCTGCATAAACAAAATATCTTGTATCGAGGAGTCAGACCCGAAAATGTCTTATTGAAAGAGAGGACTAAAATTGTTAAAATATCAGGTTTTGGATTGAGTACGCGCTTTGAAGACGATAACCAATTGTCTGTTGTTACCGCATCTGAGCTGGAAGAGAATCTGGGTTGGGAAGCTCCCGAGTTGGCGTCAAACTTAATAATGCAAAAACAAAATCTAGAAGATGATGACAGGCTGAAATGCGTTAGTGTGTTTATAATAGCTTTTAAAACTTATGCTTTTTTTTAAACAATTTTTTGATATATTATTTCAATTATGGAATCTTACTTACTGCATTTATTTATCGTGGTAGCGTTAACACTAAACGTTTTCCTTCTTTTTAGGTATTCGCATCTGACGTGTACTCACTTGGATGTATGTTCTTTTACGTTCTCACAGACGGTGAAAACAATTTTGAGGACTTAAACGATTGGGAAGAGTTAGAGGATGGTCTGGAAAACAATGATTGTATTCAAGATATACGAATTATAAGACAAATGATTTCAAAAGATTCCGAATCAAGACCATCATGTTCTGCATTGCTAATGTCACCGACTGTTCAAAATACATCTGCTAACGTAGTATCAAGTAATCAATTGGTTTCGAGCATTCAATGCGAGTCTCCAATACTGGCGTATATGAAAAAGGTATAGCTAAAAATATTAACTCTATGATAAGCAGCAAAAAAAATTCAATGATACCTGAAATTACGTACTGTATCATATTAACCGTAGAAGTAATTATGAAAACGTAAAATCAAAGTTGAGAAAGATTGCACATGCTATCGACTTTTAACTTCACAGAGGATTTGTTAAGTACTCGTTGAGTACCAAATGGTTTACCAAATTGCTTTACATAGTAGTTGAGTTTTTAATTGGCCCAACTTGACCAGAGATTCCTTAGGAGTAAAACTACAATAAATTATAATTAGTTGTTATTACTTTAAATTGGTTTACAGATGAAAATGCAAAAAAAAATTGGTCAAGAAAACGAAGACAAACTGCATAAACCATGGAATGAATTTAACCAACACAAATTTGAAGCCAAGCCGACGGAAACGCAGTTACATAGGATGGTTTTTGGTGAACTTGATAAGTGTAAATATGCAATTGAACATAAGCAACGAACAATTGAATTGATGGAAAAAGAAAGAGAAGAAAGTTGCATGAAACACAATAAAATAATTAAAGAAATGCAAGGGAACGAACTTGAAATGGAGATTAAAAAGCACGTAACAAAAATGGAGAAAAGTAAGGATATAGAAAGAAGTTTTAAAATGGAGGTAAAATTAGAAATGGAGAAAATGATTAAATCAATAAAGAAATTAAAACAAGAGAGTGTAGAAATAGAGAATAAGAGGAAAATAATAAAACGATTAAAACAAGAGAGTGCAGAAAGTGAGAGAAGAGCAGAAATTGATAGAATGGGTGTAATGCAAAAAATGGCAGACTGTGAGGCAACGGTGAAAATGTTAAGACAAAAACTCGAGGACGAGGCAGAAAAGAGAAGACATGCAGAAACAAAAAGAGAAGAAAACGATAAAAGAGCAGAAGTACAAAGAAAACAAGAAAATAGAGTAAGTGTCGAAATGCAGAGATTAGAAATAGACAGAGTAGATCTTATGCAAAAAACAGCGGAATGTGAGATACTGGTGAAAATGATAAGAGAAGAACTCGACGGAGAAGCAACAAAGAGAAGACATGCAAAAATAGAAAAAGAAAAGATATATCAAAAATCAGATATAGCAGGATATCTGAAAGAAAAACTGACAAGAGGAGCAGAGACGAAAAGAAGGGAAGCAACGGCAAGAGAAGACGGAAAAATGTCAAGGAGGCATGAAGGTAAAAGGGAGGAATGCACGATTGTTTAATGTCATCAAATCTAAACGATTCGTGTAACTCAAAGCAGAATAATGTGGTGGAATAAACGGGGTTTTAAGACATATATGAGAATTTTGAAGCATACATTTATGCAGATAAACTAAAGGTCGACATTTCAAAAGCATTTAAATACATGTTTCTAATACGTTCTCTGCCATCAACCAAACTTTATAGGTAAACATTTGGTACAAAATACACACTGCGATGGAAGTACGTTGAGGCGGCCGAAAGTATTTTGAGAGAAATTTTAGACTAAGAGAACCTATTTAGGAGTTAACACGACATAAAGTAGCCAAAATATTTGTTTTTCTCTGTTTTGAGACAAATGTTACACGTCTTTAAATAATATTTAAAAACTCTGTAGTGAATTTGAGGATTGGATTTTTAATGCCTCCAAGTGTTTCCTACGCAGAAAAAAGTGCTGATTCCTATATTGTCCTGGTGAAAATCCAATCTCCAAATTTCAGTGAGTGATGGTTTAGCTAAAAAAAGTTCTTCGTTTAAGTGTCCTTTTTCATATCGTGTACATAAGAATTCGCAACGTTATATGACCTAAAATATATTTTGCTAATAGGAGCTGAAAAAGGGCATATGTGACATAAAAATCAAGTTAAATAAGTGAAATCCAAACGTCTCAAAATTTGTCTCAAAATACTTTCGACCGCCTCAAAGTACTTCCATCGTAGTGTTAAATGGAGTTATTTTAAACTATATTTCCCATATTTTGGGGGTTTAGCACATATCACATATGTAGGTTGATAGGTAGCAAAATCGACATTTTTTATTTTTAAGGGTTCGCAAAAAATGTCATTATTCATATCATCAGCTTGCAAAGAAAATAAATCACTAACGGTCACAGTTGTGTTAGTTTCCACAAACGTTGACAGTTGTAAATGTAGATTGTAGCAAGTTTAATTTTTGAGTATGGATTGTCCCACCCAAAAACATATAATAATAAAGAGGTCACAAAATTGGCATGATGGACAAAAGCGCTGGCAATAAAATTGTGTTCAATTACCGTTTAATAAATTAATCCGCAAAAAACCGTTTACTTGTGGAAACTACTGCGTACAAAAAGCTCATCCTATTGCTTCGATTCAATTCAGATGTGAAAGTGAATGTTTTTTCATTGACAAGAGAGATGTGGAACAGAATGATAAGCTTTTAAGCCTGCTTTCACTTCTCCTTGTGAAATGTGTTTGCCTTTTTATCAATATTTGCACACAAAAACTTTACCAGCTGCTGAATATTAAGCACAGTTAATAAACGTGGTTAACATAATATAAATTTATGTTACTTAAAGTATGAAGATAAAGTTACCCATGAAGTAATATTTGCAGCATCATCGAGAAGTGAGGAAATATAATAAAAGCTGAATAATGACGTACATGTAGATATTACTCATTGTAGTACAATGGTTTCCTCGTCAGATGGGAATGATATGTGCAACTTAAATTCCTTTCTTCCTTGTTTGTTTGTTGAATTTTGAGGATAATTAATCGAACAAACATCTTTCTATTATAGTAATATAACTACTATCACATGAAATTATTAATGAAGTTAAAATAAGTATTGAAGCATTAACAATAAATATGAATATTAACCTTGGGTAATTAATAAATACTTATTCTGGCCTAATCTATGCTACAAATGCATCGTTTTAATGTTTCAGTAAGGATAAATTTACATTAACTGCTACACCTGAGCTTCCTAAGACTAGTTCACCGGTATCCTCAGTGGTTTTTTACCTGAAGAATTGGAGATGTAAAACTCAATTTGTTTCATTGTTTGACCTTCAAATTCCTTTCGTAATGGCTTTTTCTTACTTTTCCAATTCTTAACCTGATTTGATATATTTTGAAATGTAAACTAGTAAACGCGTCTTTTGTTTGTTGAAGAGAATTTCATTCCAATCAATAGATCGTGTAAATAAAACTATGTAATTGAAGAAAATCCCATTAATATACAACATTATTAGCCATCCAAATGTTTTCCGCATTAACATAATGCCAGTGAGAAGTAAAAGTGAGTTTAACGGGCATTACACTAACGTTGCCGACAAGTGACAATCGCCCAAGGTTTTTATATCGGAATAGTGATAATAGAGAACTGATAGTTTTTTATGATAAATAATATGAAACCATACGATAGAGCTAGATTGCCAATTGCTTGATTCTTTTATTGTACGAAACATAGAATTGGGAGAGAAAATGATTTGGATGATGTTGATTTGCTAGCTGACTTCTCTCTCCTCGTATATCTTGATTATGATGGTCAAGCTAAACGTGCATATATAGAATTAGATTTGGATGAGGCATAAAGATGACTGTTCCAATTACATGACAAATCATAAATTAAGTTTATGACTAATACATAGATTCATGACGGAAAGAATCGGTAATATACGTCACCATCAACAAAAATTGCACATGCTTGACTTGTGCGTGGTCATTCTTATGCAATCCGTATCAGAACAAATTAGAAACTGTTACGATGCATACGGAGACTGGTTTATGCATTAGTTACTGATACCGACAGCAGTACACCATTGCTTATCTTTGCGTCAGCAGAAACTGATTTTTATTTGTCATTTGCATAATAAAGACTCACTTCCTCCTCATCATCTGTATTATTCATACTCAAGCTGTTTCATTGAGGAAGTAAAATTAAACAGGGCTGCTGCTAGCACATAACGTTAGAACACCACATTTTCGTCACAAACAAAACTGCATTTAAGAAAATTTCATATTTTTAAATTTTGATATATTCATTCTTTTGAATAGCTGCCTATATAGGTTGAAGAGACTAACGAGTAGCACAGTTATTTTTCAGTTCTTTATCTTTGAAATGGCGGATTTTGAAGATTTTTCTTCTCATTTCTCTTCCCTTTCGGGAAATCGAGCTCCATCCAAGTTTGAGCAAAGGGGAAAGCAGTTTCTAGTCGACATTCGCAGCATCAGAAACAGTCCAAACAGTCCAATTTATCACCATCAAATTGATGCAGTGATAGCTACCCATAAACTTCTTGTTGAGGAGGCGATAAACCCCAACCCTGATCCTGTTCTAATCGTGGCTCCAACTGGTTCCGGAAAGTCCGGAATGATATTCATGCTGCCATACGTCCTCCAAGCAAGGAAAGTGCTTGTACTCACACCATCAAGAATAATCAGTGAGCAACTTGGGGAAACCTTTGGACTTCAAAACCAGAAAAGTTTTCTGCAAAAGGTACGGATTTGCCAAGACCCAGAAAAACTGCAAGGCTTTCTAGAGAATGGTCGAATTATTCGTACCTCAACCGAGGTAGTACCCGACCAACTTCTCAACCTAGTGATTGTCAACGCTCAGAAATTTGGTGGAAAGAGCAGAACCACGCTGTGTCTGATGGATCATAACGAGAACGTCATAGATGATGTGAAATCCTTCTTCCGAGAGTTCGACCTGCTAATTGTTGATGAGGCTCACCATTATCCAGCAAAAACATGGGTCAACATTGTTGAAACGTTTCAACTGCCGGTTGAAGGTATGGCGAAGCAAGTGATATTCCTCACTGCTACTCCAGACCGTGCTAAGCCAGATGGTACTGTGGGGCCAATTCTGCCAAAGCAGAGAGTTGCTTATGAAGTTACAGCGAAGATGCTTGAAGGTAAATTACAAATGTTTAAATTCATATGCGTGTAATTATTGCAGTTGTTCAACCTATTATGTAAATACAAAAAATTTCAAGAGTTATCCGACTGAAAGCAAACTTTAAATGGTTACGTATGGTCCCAAATTGAGCATATTTTAAGCACATGCTGTAATCACATATTTCCACGAATTCCTACTTGCTTTCATATTTTGCACTTTTGGCCGTTATTTTGGTGATTTCAGTAGTTTTTTTTTGTTTTTTTCGTCCGTAGAGTAGACAAAATTATACGTTTTTTTCAAATCTGAGCTACGAAATGCGTTCTTCTGTTCTAAAACTTTGACTATGAGGTGTATTTTTGAAGAGGAAACGAAAATCAATTTCTGTGGATTATTTGATTTTGTTGTACTTTTTTACCCATTTTTTTGCTGCTTTTCATACAAATTTAACTAAATTTTTTTAAAATTTTAGATACACATTTCCATATATACTTTGGCCATTTTAACTATATAGAAGGAACAACTCTAATAATTATACTTTTCGTATATATTTCAGAGAACTGAAAATAATTTCCCATGCAGTATAATTTGATTTATTTACGTGACTATGTTTAGGGTCAACCATTAGGAAAACTGATTTTGTGCAAAAAACTGACATTTCCCAACTTCGAAAAGACGTTAGAGAACTATTAGCAAGCAATTCCATCAGGGAGCCAAGAATTGAAAAGCAGCAAGCTATGATACTCGTGCGAACCAAAAAAGAAGCGGAGGAATATGCAGCTATTCTAAATGCTGGCTTCAACAAACAAGATTTTGCTGTTCCTCTTTACAGTGACAGGGACAATGTAGAGCAAGATACTGAGGCATTCACCAAGGGCAAATATACAGTTGCTGTAACATGCGGACTTTGCATAGAAGGCTATGATAACAGCTCGGTGACTGTGTGCGTCATTTTAAGGAAAGTTCAGTCCAAAATACTGTTCGACCAATTTATAGGGAGATGCATGCGCAAGTATAAAATGCCAGTGGAAGACAACGAACACGACCAAAGCGTGGGATGGATTTTAAGCTACAAAAAATTTTGCCAGGAAAATATGTGGAAAGAGAGGCATACTTTGGCCAACGTAGATCCAGTTGATATTGCTGACGCTTTATTGGTCTAAGAATGGATCAAACACTCACAGAAACACAAAAATATCTAATTGGATTTAACTTAGCAGGGATGATAATAAATACGATAATCAAGAGAAATTGTGAAAGTCTTTTTAACCATAGCTAATTAATTCACAGGGTGACCACCTTGTATTTTTATTTTCTCGGTAATCCCAATAGCAGCAACAAAATGGGTTTGTTTCATCAAATTAAATAAATCTGGCATTACACAATTTATTCACATAATATTTGAAATAATTGTCGGAGCTTAAACTTCGTCGCTCCGTTATGTCCACTACTTCTCAAGGTTAATATTACTCTTAGGTCTGTACTCTTATATTTATAGCTGATTGTACTAATTAAGAAGTATTGAAGTTGTGCAACCAATCTATGATGACAACATTTCTAGATACCATTAAATGTTTTAAAAGTTTAGTATTTTGCTAAAAAAAAGTAGTTCATACCCATCTCCTGAAAGTTCAGTGGAGATTTCAAAATAATATATGAAATTCAACAAGGGTACTGATAATGTCCGACTATGCCTGATCAATTGTACGAACGACTTTATAGGAGCCCAACTCTATCTTTATGGATTTGATAAAGTTAAAACTAAAGTGACTGACTTCTACTTTCTCATAGGCCACGTTGTAGAACTTTTTGAGAATCCCATTAGGTCCACCGAAATTGTAGTTTCGCTAGAAAATTGTAAACTCTCGGAAAATTCCAACTGAATGACAGAACCAATGTTATTGTAATATGTGGCTAAATGACTGTGGGTACAATATTGTGCTGGTGAAATTAAAGCATAATATTAGTAAACCCTTAAAAGTTAATGTTTAGATTTCATGATTACCATAGTTTTATAGTATTTTATAGAGTTTTACAGATTTCTCCGTGCAGTTTTCTTCGAAGTTCTGAGTTCTAAGGAAATACATAGAATTCATACATTTGTGTTTTTTGTCTTGAGATGCTGTTTAATTAAAAATTTGACTTACCAAAATTGCTACATCGTCGAATCCAAGTACATTCTTTTCTAGCAAAACATCCAAAAATTCTGAATTGCACATTGTGGAACTTACAAGGTCCTCCAGGTTTTCTGTGATGTGCGAAATTTGCTACTCCTCCATGGCATTAAAATATTTGTAATTTTCAGTTTAAGATTTGGCAATATCAGAACGTTTTAGATTTAGCTGTTGCAATAACTAGCTTGAGTCATTTGAAGGATAGTCGTGCATTTTGTTCATAAACCATTTACGTATACACTTGAAACTTTATTGCTGGTCGACGGTTATCTTATCTTATAGCAGTGGTATGATATTTTGCGTAATGCACTTGCTAAGCACAATCTAACAACATTATGAATGAAGATCATGTGACGACACTTAATACCATTACTCGTGAAAAATTTATAATTAATGCGCAACAAAAAGTTAAATGTTAAAGTGTCTAAGCTTAGTAGGAAATAAAAATAAAAATGTGAACATTTGAATGTGGATTATCATCCATATTTGTGCGTTATATTTGTTTCAAGCTGGGTGTCATCCAGAACAAAACTATTTCACACGTAACTGAAGTTTTCACTCTGATGTTTTGATATGACAAAAAACTATCATGAGCATGATAAGATAATCATCGTAAATATGAATTGTTGGGCATGAAGTCCAACTCCTAAGTTTCTTTTGGCATGATTGATATGAAACATCTTCCTAATTTATTAAAACTTAACACACAACTAAGAGTAAAGAATTGGCAACATTTCTTACATTGACTGATTTGATATCAGGAACAACAATATCAATCGATTCAATCATTTCAATTATATCTTGCCCTGAAAATGGAAAACGTATTTACTTGTAGAACATGGAAGACGATTTTTAAAAATGCCCACTAAAAGTTTTTCTCAATATTTGAGTGAGCTATAAAATGAATTGTTTTGAATCGAATGGCATGCTGGGTTGGTCCCTAAGACCTTCTCTCTGTGGGTGGCACCTTCTTACAATCGATATTAGGACACCTCAACAGATTGGTGTAACCAGTTGTCGTTGCTGTAATTTAGTCCAAAATTGTAAATTTTTTTAGCTTCAATTTAATGCACAATTTCTTCTTTTAACGTATTTGCTTACCCAGTGAACGTGTCAAATCCATCAACTGGCTGCTTGAAATTTGAAACATGATCACCACAATAAGTAGTTTATAAATTGCACGAACATCAAACACGACTAACGAAATGGTATCGTAAGGTAGTCAGCAAGTTATCAACAACTTCATTGCTTGAAGTAAAACTTTACACGTGTAAGCTGTGTAAACATTTGTAAACAACAATTTGTTGGTGGTGTGGCTTATCACTATCAGTCATGAACCACAAAGTTACACGAGTATGTAAACAATACGTATATGAAAACTTACAGAACTTTTATTACATATCATAGGAACTGGTCAGATATATGTTAATTACAAATTAAAAAATTAAAAATACCTCTGCAATTTAAAAAAAATACGACACAAAAGAATGGCTTACATCAGCGTTATATTTTTGCACGAATCAAATGCAAGACTTTTCAATCATCTTTGCAAGCCCTTTTCCGTCCCTTTTTGGTTGGGCAAAAGTGCTTAAAACAATTAAACAAATTTATTGTATGACATCAATGATGTAATGGATGCGTTAAAGTAGTATTCTACAACTAATCGATACATACAAACGAAAAAAATATATCGTGAATTTATTATGTTGAGAAGTAATAGACAACCATTTCATATGTAGCTGTGTATACGGGGTAATTACCAGGGTTCTGTGATATTGGCTCCAATTTTCTGTCAATGCGTCAATCACAATTTTGAAGAGAATTCATGTGAGCAGAGAAAATACACCAAACACCCGGAATGTCGTCCTTTCAGACATGTATTGATAAATAAAGCCACCAATTAAGCTACCACAACTCACGCCTGAAATTTATTTCCAATCATTGTCCAAATTTAAGAGTAATTCCCGAAATTTGAAGAATTGTGCCTTGTGCTACGATAGAACACTTCACTCAAAAAACTGACTAGAATAGCTTACTAACACCCTTAAACGCTGATCCTACAATGCATTTAACTGTTGCTGGTGTTCCTTTCAATGAATGAATCATTAAAAGTTCCAAATATTGCATACCTAGGTTAGTAAAGAGCGAAATTGCTACGATAATATAATATTGACAGTTAATAAAAGTAAGTGGGACTGAGAACTGTAACTGAGCGCCCTAATGAGCAACATTTTATGTGCTTATGAAAGACTGTGTAAGCTTGTGATCATTTTATGCGATTATTTTCATTACATGCAATAATTATCTGCACAATGCGCAATAACTTATAAGGTGCGCAATCGATTTAGCTGAAATTTATTCCTGGATGTGCCATTGATGAATATTACCTATTTGTCAATTTTGGTTCAAATCGGTTACTTATGTGGGCAGGAGAGCAGTTGTAGACAGACAACTTTGTAGAATTATTTCGCAAATCCATTTATAATAACTTTTGAACACATTATTCCTAGATTCTGATTTTTGATGGAGTTAATTAATGATTTGAAAAATATAGTCAGAAGTCCATACTGTTTTTTATTGGGCTGGAATTATATTTGGAAGCAAGATAATTTGGTCATTTTTCAAAACAATTTTGGTCAGCTAATCAGGACCATGTTTTAGGGCCTTTTATAGGCAAAGAAAAGTATGATAAAGTCGTGACTAACAGTAGTGCCGTGCTATCAGTAGTTGCCCGATCAGTAGTATCGTAAGAAATAGTACAAAAAACTGAAGATGAGACATGGATTTCGCTAAAATTGTAACTTATGAAAGAAAAAAATGTAAAAAACGTCCAACAAGTAAGTTGGCCGCGTTCACATGTTTACGCCGCAGTGTGGCTAACGTTGAGTTTAATGAATTCGATCAGCAAAAGTTTACGGCACTTTTAGGTAATTAACCACTACAGTTTTTGGCTATTTTGACGTCAACACAAAATTAGAAATAAGCTCATAAATTTATGATTTTGATCAGTTTCCTTAAGCATTACGCTTAACGTTGTGCAGTTTGGGATGGAATTTAATTAAAATAATTAAAACTGTTTGGTTTACCCTAAATAATAAAAAGAATTCAGGGATCCATTAGTAAAATCAAAGCTTATCATACATGACATAAAATGTCTCATGCATTCTCGAATTTTTTTAATTTAAGCTGAATCAAGCTTACAAACGAAATAATCCACACCCTGTAGCAGCATCCCTCAACACATAATTTTGGTATTCTATAAAATTGTAGAATAATGGAATTTTCCATTCAAGGTATGGCAACGTAAGATTATCATGGAATCTTTCGAATTGTATGGATATAGTATTATTCTTTGACTGTTTTATAAATCATATTGCTCTTGTAAATAAACTGTAACGATTTATTCTAATGAAGCTACTTTTTAACTCTACAATACCTATTTCATTTCGGTTACTGTTCAATTCCGTCACTTAAAAAATTGTTTTGAATCCCTTTCGAAATTTTTTAAAACAAAATTATAAGTGTTCCCATCCTCTCCCTCCGCACCGCCGTCCTAACTATGAATGACAAGATTTTAGCTGGTAGCTCTCATTGTCCAGCAGCTATACTCATGTTGTGTTGGCTTGTCTCTCTTGCTGTGGCTCTATCCTCTGCTCCTGCGGCATAGTTTTGTTCCTTCCAGAAGCTTTGACAAGTCAATGAAACTTTTGCCTACAGGGATAATGTTCTACAGTGGGAGTAATAATACCAACCTTTCATGTTTGATTACTGTCCGTTCCCCACCCTGTACGTTAGCTCTCCCCCAATCTTGTCTAATTCCCAGGTCTTTCTTCTTGGCGACGAACACGTAACAAACGAACGGAGATATCAAAGTGTGCAAATATACATACATACATGTACTACGCATTTATAGCTATACATACTTCAATATATTTATACATATTGCGCTTATGTTTAAAGACCGAGAGTGGGCGTGTTTGTGCGTTTTCTCACAGAAGTTTAATGATATTACTCAATCAATTTCATAATCAATAGATTGGTCCCCCGCGTTACTTGTATATATCAAAACTAGTTATATTTAAATCCTATTTTCACCGGTTTTATACCCAAATCAAAAGATAAATTGGGTTGAAATTGGCCGTTTTCATTTCCTAGCAAGCAAAAAAGAGCGTAGCGTGTAAGCATGAAGAAGGAGCATGTGTGAGCTCTGTATTTATCTTTCTTGGTTGCGTGCCTTTTTTAGAGAAATGCATAGTGAGCTATCACAAAGAAAACAGCGCTTCAGCTCCCATTTTGCAGCAACTTTGATACACAGAGCTGAAAAAAGTAGTGCGTTGTTCACGCAGTGATCCGTTATAGGTAGACTCTAATGCTCAACACCCTGAATGTTTTCCTTTGCTGTGCAGAACGTTGTATCTTGAACTTTACCGAAACTGGTAGCAAAATGCAAGCAAAGCAACCTCAGTATCAAGAGCAAGCTGAACGAAAATGGTTTAGTTCAGCTACGTTCAAATGCATCACCTACATTCCACATTTTTTTTTCAGAAAAACTGTGTTCATTACAATGGTGATAAAAATGTGAATTATTCCAACGTTAGCAGTTATTTTCATCAAAAATAGTTAAATATACTTAAATTTTGAACTAGTGCAAGTCTGAATTTTGTCTTCAACATCTTTTTTTACGAAAAGGACGTTAAAGTGATTTTTTTCGGCTAAACAACTTGTGCAAATTCATTCGTGCTACAATACTAAAAAGGACAAGTCAAAATTAAGCTTGCTTCACAATTGGAAATACTTCCTATTTTTCTGACACTTACCAACAATTTCAAATCAAATACCAGTAGCATTGGATCCCAACATGGATTTAACTATGAAATCGGGCAATATTAATTTGAATAGACTCTCAACCTCCGATTTGCAGAAATCAGAGCGTCTGCGGAATAATGAAGGCAACAATGAACACAAACCGAAATCCTCTGAAAAGAGGAAGTTTTCATGCAGGATATGTCAAAAGTTGCTGACTACAAAAGCTGCTTTAAAAAGTCATCAGAAGTGTCTCCACAGTGAAACAAAGGCTTTTGCATGTTCAAATTGTCCGAGTTCATTCAGTCGACGTAATAAGTTAACAAAACACATAAGGGATAACCATGACAGGAATTATCGTTACGGTATTAAATGCTCCGTTTGTGCTTATGTTTGTCCTGATAATTATATACTAAAACAACACATGAACACACACACCAACGAAAAGCCTTATTCCTGCTCAGTTTGTAAGAAAGTTTTTGCAGCATCGTCAAATCTCAAGAAACACCAAAACATACATGATGAAGTCAGAAAAAAGCCGCATGATTGCATCATGTGCGGAAAACTATTTGGGAGACTTCCAGCTCTTATGAAACACATTCAGAGTCACACAGAAGAAAAGCCGTACTCCTGCTCAATTTGCGGAAGAGATTTTTGCAGAAAATATGATCTTAAAAAACACTCTGTGATTCATTCTGATGAGAAACCATTTGCGTGTGCGGAATGTCCGTTCAGGTGCAAAGTAAAGTCGCGTTTGAGAGCCCATTTTCTCACCCATCACAATAAAGATCCGAAATATAAACGTCCACCTTGTCGAAAATATACAACTTCAAATGAAAAACTTATCAAATGTTTGGTTTGTGGGAAAGCGTTTCGTGTAAATACAATTTTAAATCGTCATATGAGGACACACACCAACGAAAAGCCCTACTCCTGCTCAATTTGTAGAAAGTCTTTTGCTGAGCGGTCCTCCCTCAAGAAACACCTAAATATCCATGATGAGGTCAGAAAAAAGCCGCATGATTGCATCATATGCGGAATTTTTTTTGATACGTTTCCAAATCTTATGGCACACATCCGCAGTCACACTGGAGAAAAACCTTTCTCCTGCAACGTTTGTGACAAAGAGTTTCAAACCACGCAGCATTTAAAAAGACACGCAGCTGTTCACTTCGACGAGAAACCTTTTGCGTGTGCTGAGTGCCCATTTACATTCAAACTCAAGTCCGGTTTGGCATCCCATGTTCGAACTTTTCACAAAAAAGATCTGAGATTTCCTTGTGGAATTTGTGGGAAACGTTTGTCAAATAAAGCAAACATGAAAAGACACGTCGCTACCCATTTAAATGAGAAACATCATCAGTGTCCAATTTGCAGGAGACGATTTGCCAGTGGGATAGGCTTAAAAGAGCACATTAATTCTCACAAGAGTCAAGACGGATTTAGCTGCCCAAAGTGCTCCAACTTTTTTACAAGATTTACGTTTCTGCAAGCTCACTACTTAAAAGATCATGTCGGTTCTAGCGATAGTCTTTTCAGCTGTTTCATTTGTGGCAATAAATTTGGATCCATGAAAAGTCTTGAGGAGCATACAAGTGTGCACACTGGGGAGAAGTGGCACTTTTGCAAAAAATGTCCGGAAGAATTCAGACATAAAATATCACTTAAAGAACATGAATCCCGTGTGCATGGATTTCTCCAATAAAAAAAATTTATTCAAAAGTTGAGTTCAATACAATCAATTTAGATCACACCAGTTGTGGCAATTTAAAAAAATAAAACTCAACTTTCTAACCCATAGTTAGATAAGATAGAGGTTAGTTATCTCTAATAGCTTTCCAATTAAGCATTTGCAAATAATAAATATAAACGTGTGGAGTTTTCAGGCAAAAAGTGACGCCAAATATTAGTACGTATAATTTTATTATAAAAACATTGTGTTAAGTGCCTCCAATAAATATCGCAAATAATTTGAAAGAAAAGTGCCTGTGTTCCGTATGCACTTGAAGATGCGGGTGAAGTGATATTTTTTTGGCAAATATATCCAGAAACGTGTGTTATACATTCTACATTACAGTGCCCTTGTAACGTACTCTCGTTGCTGTTCCAAAACTGTTCTGCGCTAAAACTTGTTGGTGTGTTTTTGTTGTGTTCAAGAAGATGTAAATTGTACATAAAAAGTATATAAGCTTTAAGCGAAAGTGGTAGATAATGATGATGGTAAGAGTTTGTTCACTGGTTCATTGTCCTATACTTCCATGCAAATAATATACTTTACGCACTCATTTTTGTTCATTCCAAATCGTAAATGAAATGTGCAGTGAAATATTTCACTTCGTCGTGATGTAGCCGAGTTGAAGCCAAGAAAAAAACATTTTAGGTTAAGCTGAGTGTGAGTATGTAGTAAAGCGAGTGAGGATTAAATATTGTGCTGCAAGAAAATGCAGGCAATTGGAATTGGAACACCGCATTTGAGGAGAGAAGTGAAGAGTACATTTCTCAGATTGCATCTCATCTCAATCAAATCTGTCAATTATGGGAGTTCGTGTGCAATGCTCAGTTTTTGTATCAAGGTATCCCCAAAGTTGAACTTGTTGCACAAAAGCTGGACTTGCATTTGCATAGGAGGCTACAATACCCTTCTTTGCCTAGATCCTTGCTCTACACTCTACATGGAATGCAGTCGTGAAATTTTATTGATATTATACGCTAATATTATTTGGATAACCTCGTGTGTGGTATGTCGTTGGCTTTGTGGGATTTTTTATTGGCAGTATGAGACGGTGATCGGAATAGAACCATCAACAGTGGACGGAATTGAAGAGAATTCGCAATCAATCAAATGTGTTTGGTAACTGAATCTGACGGAAAAAGTGAATGAATATTTCAAGAAAGAAGTGGTGAAAAAGTAATAGGATAAATATTTGAGTGAGTTATTAAATGTGGACTACATTGTGGTAGCAGTCTTCTTTTTTCCTTTTTTTATCGGCCTGTATTTCAATAATTTTTGTAAGGTGGTAAGGCTCACTCATCTTCATTATTAAACTGTTGCTCATCAGTGAAATTGTGATACATGCACCAGCCATGGCGTTGGAAACGATGATGGGACTTCTGCTTTGGACGTCTGGGATTGAGATTGGGATCATTGGCACAATTTATACGAGTACTGGTGATAGGTATTGGATCAAAGCCGTGATTTGGAAGTGTTCCAGTTCCAGTCCGTGGGATTTTAAAATTGGTTACAAAAATTAGAAAATAATTGAATAAACTGCATGATTTAACATGATTTGCTTAGTTGGACATTCGACCCACTAATGAGACACAATACCCTAAATATTTTCGTCTGATAGGGGATTTCTGGTTTTTTCTATACTGTTCAACAACCGGTTGTCCACCACTATTCCAGCTTTCCAACTTTTACAGATGCCGTCAAGTAATACATAATCATTTATTTTTTAAATGTGCATATTTTTTGATTTGCAGAACATTGACAAAAATACTGATGATTCTATGGTGTCACATCTTTAGAGTTTTGACACTTTCTCTAGTCATCCTAACTGGAATTGCAATTTTTGCAGCGTATGCCTCCTGTGATCCATTTACTTCCGGTCCAATAGCCAAGCAGATCATATTGTACCCTACTTTACGACTAAAGAGCTGGCCAGCGTTTATTCAAGGGATGAAGTGGCTATTTGTTTCTGTTGTGTTTAGTACTGTGCTCAGGTAGGAATTTAAATTAAAAATATTAATTACAATGAAAGTTCGTACTATCTAGATTGTCAAATTAATTTTCTTTATATTTTTAGCACATTCTCCTCTACATTAAAATCAGTAGCTGCTATGACATGGGAAGATTTTCTGGCAAAATCCCATGTTTCAAGAATATGTGCGATTTTGTTCAGACAACGACTTACAACTGTTTAGGTAAATGAACCTTTAAAACTGCAACTGAAATTGAATGATTTAAAAAAATATATCTTCTTTTTTTAAATGTGTAGCAATTTTGTAGGGTGTCATAATTGTCGTTCTCGCATTCTATGCCGAGTACTTCGGCTCAACCAACCAGACTGCTACTACAGTTCTCGTAACCGCTGCAAGTTCAGCCGTGTTTTTGATGGGTTTCTTTCTTGCCTTTGTTTATATAATAATATGGTGGGTATAACTTTTTCCAAAGTGAGAAATCGGTTAATATGCCACTATGCGAACAAATTTAATCAGGATTGAATATATTTAATGTTGGGTGCTGTAGTCGGAATGACAACTGGCATTATTCTCATGATTATCCAGCGTGAACTCCCTCATCTTCCAGAAAAGGTATAGCTTCCAACCCAAGCTCAATTTCAGCAAGCACGAACAACTGTAGCCAAGTACTTTGGGACCACAAGTGTGACCAATTCGTGTAAAATTGTGATTAAAAAACATCTCAGCGAATGGGTTACGCTTAACAAATATTCGTAAATAAATTTTAACTAATAAATATTTTAATTTTGTTCTGGAGTGAATGACCAAAAAAATATTCACCGTCCCCTCCATTCTTTACCCACTGATTGGATCATTGGACGCTTTATCACAATTTCGACTGCGATAATCATCACTTCATCAGTCTTTTCACTGAATGAAGGCAGATGGCTCATCTGGAACTCCAGAGATTGAACAATGCGATATGTAGGAAGTAGCGATATAGAATAATGTTAGTGTATACTCATCACCATAAATGTGTGAGAAGCTACATCAAATTGAACTTTGTCTATTATGTAGGAAATCCGGAAATATTGAGTTTCAGCAATTGATACAAGGTTTACAACTTTGTGTCATTGAACCCCAGTGAAAAGTAGGTATGATAGTAATGTGCTGCTTGTGAATTTAGCAGCTGCCCGAATTACGCCAAGAACAGGTCCAAGAATATCCGGTGTCCAGAAGTGTGTATAAAAAGAATGAATGGGTTTTGATAAAACGTTTCTCACGAATTGAGCTCGTATCCATTTGTCAAGACATAAATCAAGCTAGGTTTTCTATTTTTAGGAGAACTTGAGCGTCGAATAGTAACCTTATAAACTTTATAAAATCAATACTGGCCGCAGATAACATAAAGACTCTTAAATATAGTTGTAGTGGTCCGTTAAGTGCATTTAAAAACTATTTTAAACAATGCATATTTGAAAATTGCTGTTCCAAAGTTTTGAAGCTCACGTGAAAGAATATTATAGACATTCAGTTAGACAAGTTGCTAAAATCACCGGGCATTGCATTCTTATTGCACTCGTGCCATCGCATACCTCATGCGCGTTTGCGTGAAAAATAGAATATTCCTTCCCTTGAGCGAAGTTTCTATAAACTCGCTCACTACCGTTTCAGAGGGTAAACTTGCATGCTCCTCGTTGATGTTGAACAAAAAAAGATACATGGAGCACACACTTGTTCCACATCGTATGTTAGCATTATTTAATAAATGGGAGTCCAGTCGGAGCTCGTGCAATTACTTGCTCTCTCCCTTTCCTTTTCACCGTTGAGTAAGTTTTACTCAGTCGACAGTATATCTTTCTAAGTTGAACGTAGGTTTTATTTCGAATTGCTCTGTAATAATTCATGTTTATTCTGCCCAACAAATTTATGAATACTGATACAAATCAGCTTTCTTTCTCTACTTTTCCCATTCAACTGCACCTTTCATGATGCTTGATTTTTTTAAACCCATCATGTTTGTTACATCCAGAATCGTCCAGGAAAAACAACTTTTCTCTGCTACTGCTACAACTAGCTGCTGTACAATTCAATGAAAAAATAAACAACTGATTTAACAAGACAGTCATGGCACAAGGCCCACGCTCACATTTTAATGCGAATATCATCTTTCCCTGAACTAACAAGAAAACTCAAGTATAACTCATTGTTTTAAATTGTCATGTTTACCGTTGTCACCACATATGCATAATATAATATCGTCTCGTATTATGGGAAATGCAATGATTCATTTATTTGGACAGGAAGTCCGCAATACATGCAACTTTATCTTTGCTGTGATTTTTAAGATAACAAAAATATGATACCCCAAATTCATTTATACGCCATCGGCCAGTTATCTTTTGTGTGTTTTGCATGTTTCCAGAAAATCCTTACAGTTCTTCGAGCCACTCGCCCCGTTCAGTCCAATTTTTAAACTAATAAGGCAATACTTTTTAATTCAACTTTTATCAATTTCACGGAAAGAAAAAAAAATCATTTAAGTCAGAGAACCAATTTTATACTTACCTCAATTAAAAACAGTTCTATATATTTGAAAACGCCAACGTGGAGTGCAGTAAGCAATGTAAAAATCTACTCGGTAGTCCTTTTAAATGTAAATGGTACAAACAAGTCATACACATAAATACAAACAATATAAATAAATAGATTTTAGTTAAATAAGTAGTGATTGATTGATTTTTAATGACGTTATATCATACTTAAATTCAATGCACAATAATTTACTTCTATGCTATCCACTATCAAGTCCGGTTGTGGTTTTACTACACGCATTTACGCAGACATATTTTAATCGCGATTTATATATTGTGTAACCGTAGGTAATTCTTAGAGACCAGCAGTACTGCAAATAAAAGATCATGTACAATTGCTACCAACCCATTTATGACCATATACCACTGACGACAAGAATACTTAAACTTGTGTTGAATTAATGAATGTGGTTGATGAAGTTTTATTTATTCACCAGCCTTTATGAGTCAGAGTGGATTGGCTTACAAGATATCACCAATTTTTCTGCAATTTACATAATCATATCAAAACACTATTATGGAGAGACGGTACTAGATAATTGCCTGATTTTCTTTGTAAACAAAAGTTTATGAGTGGTGCGGATGGCCATCTTTTGGTTTGTCTAAATTCTTACCCATATTAATCCATACCCTAATGATTAACGCATGGTTTGTGGGATAAAGGCGTAAATTATTTTTTCTTTGCACGTTTAGTTTTCCAAGTGTCAATAAAAAATGAGACCATATTCCCTCACTTTTATTGTGAGTTACAGCAAGCATATTTATTATAATTGATGAGTTTCTGTTTTAAATGAAAAAAAGTTAAAAATTAGTTCATATCGAGAAAAGGGTGTTCAGGGGCATGATTATTGTTTAAATTAAATTTTATTTTGCATATAACTTATCTAACAATAAACAGGTGAGTTTATGGGAACGCAGGTTTGCTGCCGCTGTTGTAAAGGGGAATCATTTACATCTAATATTTAAATATTTAATAATGAACTACATTAAAACAGCGACGAAATCGGGCGCACACCACCCAGATTGAATGGAAAGGTTGTACAATCTAGATGTAGCTTTAACGATAAATCTCATTTTGTTGTCTGTTTATTATTACAAAAAAGAAGTTCTTATGAACTAGTATCAGCATGGCGGACAATAATGACTAGACTTGGATTTAGACGATTCAAACGTCGAGTGACAAAATGTTTCCATAGACTGCCGAGTGCTCGTGTCATACAACTGCATATCTTTGTAAACTTCTTGTACATTTTCAACAGACTAATCTCGAGTTCTTGTTCAATTATAACAGCTACGATTTAAATTCCTAGAGACGCAGCCCAAAATATAGCAATCACTCTAATTTTAGTGATCTCCACCGTTTCAGGTTTTCCCCACACATTATCGTAGTGCAAATGTTTCATAAGCAGATAATGCCAAGCGCTCCACTCGTCCCATTTGTTGGGTAGACCGGATGCAAGAATTTTCTGGATACAGTCTTTTAGCCAGTACTGGTTCTCTGTTTTGGTTAGCAAACTGTTCAACATTTCATCAAATGTTTGAGGAACCTGGAAACAGTGGAATTGGTCACTGGTCTTCCTCATCAATTGCTGAAAGTAAGGTTCAAAACGATTTAACAATGATGTTAAATACTGATAACCAAGTAGCAGACCGGAGTTAGCCACCATTTTTGCATATTCAGGACCACCAACGACGATTTCAGACACGTAAAAAGCTTCTTCTGCAGATACCCCTAATGAACTGAATACCTCCCCAAAAATATCGTTTGGAGAACTAGCAAACCATGGTTGATTAAAAACGATTTTATATCCTTGGTTAACAAATTCCTTGATCGTGTTAATCCGGCCCTTGGGTACTGGAGTGACAGTGACAATGCTGGTTAATCCATTTGAATAGAGTTGCGTCATTAGAAAGGAAACTGAACAAACCACAACGAAATGGCGAATATCGACTGTTGCTCCAAAAACATTGGCTGTAAATCCCACAAATTCCTCAACCATTTTCCAAGCTTGACGGTGACGCCTGTAGCAGCAAAATAATACGAAACACAGCACGCTCAATGTTGCCATCCAGATATCTGAAGTGAAGGGCTCATACCACAGAGAAAAGTTGGCCAGAATTTCTTTCTCCTCATGTTTCCTGGGGCAATAAGTGATTATTTGGGAGTCGAAACTGTGAAAGTGCAAGAGACCAACATAATATAAATCTTTATGCTGAACGTTATTTACATGCCCGATTATTTCAGGACCGTCATAACTATTTCTAAACTTAAGTTTTATTTGGTTTTCTAAAGTCCAATCAAGTAAAGAAAGTGAAATGTTGTGAATTGCAGACAAGCTGTAATACGTCTCGATTAAAGGAAAACATCTTTCATCTATCCTATTTTTGGGTTGATGCAAGCATTTTTGGGCAGCACTTGGCTGAATTCAGTCGAATCTGGATTGAACGGAATCAGTGCGGTGAGATCTTTTCTGTTCGCATTCCTAAAAAGTGAACGATGAAGTGTGTATACATCCGTGCGGCAGTGGGGCGGCTGCAGATGGTATATGGCCATTTTAACATATAAAATGCCAAGTCATTTCGCCCCACTCTTTTTTTACATATAGAGCTAATCGTCAACATCAAGAGTGGGGC
>JAQGAP010000435.1:0-35455 GCA_034697805.1 Orchesella bifasciata | reverse complement strand
CTAAACCTTCGCTAAACCACGAGCGTCTTTTCTTTTGTTTTTAAATACCTCTAGTCATCATTCATGGTTTGCTAATCGGTTCTTGTTTCTTGTTTGCATTTCAGGTCAGTTTGCTCAAGTGGAGAAATTAGTAGTCAGCTGATTTCCGGAGCAAAGTCTTATCACTTATCACATTATCGCTCGTCTTAGTTTGGGGTTATTGTTTGGTAAGATACTTTTGAATGAATTGAACATTTTGTGTCATTTTATTGGTCAGTTAAATGTTTGTGATAAATACTAACTGTTACTAAACCTTCGCTAAACCACGAGCGTCTTTTCTTTTGTTTTTAAATACCTCTAGTCATCATTCATGGTTTGCTAATCTTTTCTTGTTTCTTGTTTGAATTTCAGTTTTAACAAGTGTTCCTCAAGGATCTGGATACAATGTATTATTTCCAAGTTTGTGCTGTGATGCTCTTATCACTCGCAATATATTGTATTGCGCCGAAAGTATGTGCTACGATTGTATATACATGTAAACATCAGTGCCTGACAGACTGATTATATTTAATCATTAATTGTGTGAATTGTTTTTAAGGAACGTGCTGTGGAGTATTTCTTTGCGGTCATTGCGAAGACGGGTAAGGACTTTGGTCCTTGGTTGATTGTGGTGTTACCTTTGGCGTATTTGTGGTACAAAAGTCAGCAAAAGAAGGCGGAAAAAGCAAAGGAAATGAAGGTAATCAAGTCCCAAACCTATCTAGTTATTTTAGTTCGCAATTTCAGCAAGGGCTAATGAAGTAGAAGTCATTGTAGCTCATTAATTGTTTTATGTTTATCCTACTGTCCTTTCGGTTGCTTAATTGACATGATTCATAGCGATACTGTGATCTGTCATCTATATGAATGTTGGGCTCAGAATGAATGATTTTATGCTTTGTTCTTGTCCACAGACGATGGTTCAAAAACTCAATAAGCGATGTTCCAAGGTCGATAAACGAAGGGCGGATATCATCCGAACAAAAGGGGAAGATGCCCCAGAACTGGAGAATGTCGAAGTGTCCGGTAGTTCCACAGATTCTGAAAAGGAGTAGAGTTGGTAGTTTTGATCTCAAATATACCTAAGTTATTGATTTTAAATATTTTATTGTGCTAGCCATGATTGTTTTTGTATTTAACAATCCAATCCGGGATTAGGCGATGTTGGTTTCTCTTTATAACGCACATAAAAAAATTCTGAAAAATCCAATAAAAATAGCAAAACAAAATGAATGTGAACATGAATCAGATTTGTTTGACTTTCAGCATCTTTATAAAAGTTAAGTAGTATGCATAACACATGATCTTTCATCAATTCTACTCTGCAGACTATTAAATACTTTTAATATATGTCAACCATGAGTTCCGTGAATTCTAATAATACTCTGCAGACATGACAAGACTTTGTAATCATCTTAAATAATTTACTAATAGTCTCATACACGCCAATTTTGGCACAAAAAGTGCAGTCCGATTTTCATTTTCAAATCAAATTTCATTTAACCAATATATAGAATTATGACGAGTCAAGATAGGTTGGAAGCCTTCAGTCTGTTGAAAGTGCAAGAGCGGTGTCTATTTAGTTATTATATTTAGATGATTAGAGACACTTGTTTGCTTAAATTGCTGTGTGATGAACGTTCGTGCAACTGGCGCTAAGTGGTGACTGAACTAGTAATTATTCGACGCGAAATAAATATGCGAATCATTTCATTCATGCCAGCTGGCACGTCAGGACGTCTGGAGAAGATCACAGTGATCACGTTATGTCATTCATTTAACAAGCACATATATATGTTATGTTAGCATGCAAGTTTGAAGGATAATGAGAATGACAATTACAAGCCGATTTAAGTTAGAGTTGACCAAAATGCTTGAAGGGCAACCATTCATTATGAAAACTATGAATAAAATTCAATAAGAATAGCGCAAGACACGGTGAGTTGTGCAATCAAATGTCAAAAAGTAATCCTAGATATTGTAAGCTGGATCGTTTATTAATTGGAATTAAATCACCGAAAAGCGCTTGGTTTTAAATTGACGAGGTATACGAAGGGAAATCACTGTAATTGAAAATGAAATGCGCATAGTTTAACATTACCGTAATATTTCACGCTTAACCTTATAAATACGAAGTAGACTTAATTCTAAGAATTTGTACGGGATCATTTTTAGCAACTCACTTGGAATTCAATTCTAATTTTACATGATAAGTGAAAATGTTACTTCTAAACATGATGGTAAAGCAACAGACTAGGATCTTTTGCATCCAAACATAACTGCATGCCGTTTGAAAACTGACGAGTTGTACTTCTCCGTTCGAACATAAATGGTCTGCACAGAATCCGGAAGCAAAGGCCAAATTGGGTCGCAGATCTTCTTCATTTCTCGTTCACTGATCTTTTTGTTGCAATAGCCATCTGGACCAGAACGATCCTGAAGGATCACAGTGTTCAAATTTGGAAATTCGAATCGGAAGCGGAGTTCTACTGGGAGAAGATGGTTGAAAAAGTAGATGGGAATAGCGAGCTGTGTCAAAGCTGGAAATGACACAGTTTCTCTTTCGAATGGCCCTATCTCCTCCGATTGGTCTAGCTCTTCCAGTCCCAAACTCAAAACTTTTAACGTCTGTGCAAAATTTGCTACAAACTTCAGGGCGTCTCTGAAAGCTCGAGAGTCTTCTAAATTGTACACAAAGAGTGCTAATTCCTCCAGTTTGGGCCAGCTGCCTTCAACCAGATTTGCAGATTTTGGAATTTCAAAATCCAGGCTCTTGAATTTGTTGAGGTTGGGAAAAAGATTTAGGAGGTCCCTTTTCTCATTATCCAAAACAAAAGGGGAAAGCTCCAAGCTTCGAATTTGGAGTCCATGATTAACAGCCAGTTTCTCGCAAAGGCGTATATTGGATTGGTAATGGTATGTTGCTTTGATGATTAACTCCTGAAGCTGCTCCAGTTTCTGGGGAAACTCTGGAACAGGGATGGATTTCCATTTGACGTAAGTGGAGAACTTGTTCTGGTGTTCCAGCACAAGACTACGGAGATTAGGCATGCTAGCCAACATTTGTGGGAGATGTCTCCAGGGGGACTCGTTGACATCTTCTAGATTAATCTCGACATCTGAACGGTACACAAGTTTTTGAAGGTGAGTCCCATATTGGTTTGCAATGAGTTGAAATGCAAAGTACTCTGTGAAGGAGTCCCAAGCACCCTTCTTGAAATCCAGGACAACTGTTCGGCTGAGGAATGGATTATTCCTGGGATCAACATGCCGATGAGATGAGAGAAACTTTTCCATGTCTGATTTAAAGTGAAATAGGGTGGCAAGAAGGGTAATAAACGCATCATTGTCCACCCGGGCGACCCATGGATTCCAACTGTCTAGTGGGGGCAGTTGATTCACTATGCTTAACCAGTTTGGGTCCACTATCTTGCAAACGAGTAGGTCCTCTTCAGCTGTCAAAGACTGCAAAATCCGGTCCACAACCTGCAAAACATTTTACGAAGAAAAGTAACCTGAGTACAACAACTAAAATACATGCATTCAATCGTGTATGATCACAAGAAAAATAACTTATCTTTTTATAACTCAACTTACCTTGTTTGGGAAAATGCTTGGGTTTTCCTTCTTGGCCATGACACAGGTAAAATCAAGATGTAAAATGAATCCCTTAGTAATTACTTAAGTAACAGAATTCACTGGTTTTCACGTGATAAAATTATTTTGAAAATAAAAAGCAGCAGATTAATTATTGAAACAGAGCTTCGGATATCAGAGCCTACTGTCAGTAAGAGCGAATCACTGAGGTTATTTGAATCTATATGAAATGAACATGATTTACATAATTCTTTACCCGGTAAAAATGGCAGTTTTTTAGGTACTGTTATCAAAGGAACAAAGGAAACTCTACTTCCTTTGGGCATCGCACCATTTATCTATGAGACGAACAAAAAAGGTAGCATACAGAAAATCGATATCATCCTGAGTTCATTAGTCAAATTCATTGTATTCTTAAACTGTAGGAGTTTGAAGGCAGTTTCAATCATAGCGACGTCTTTAGCCTTCCAAAATATCTATATAAATGTATCAAGCACAGCCCAACCCAGAACATTTCGAAAGCAGCAACCAAATACGGTCAGAAAGACCTTTGAGGACTATAAAACTGGACTTCATTTACATAAGAAGTAATGATCTACAATGTCTTTGTCTGTTTTTGGCCATTCAAATAAATCTCGGAAAAGGTCGTTCTGACAAGTTTTCATACTCACATTTTGTTTGTCGAGCAAGCTAAACAACGTAAACACGCACTTACATACAATTAGCATGCGTTTCTCTGCAGATATCTATGCAAATAGATGTGTATACGTTGGGAACTTTCCATCGAAAGGGACAAGCACACGCCTAATCTGACTAGTAACGGTTTACTCTTGCCGATTTCTTTTTTGTCGGCCTAGTAAAAGTGTCTCTCCCAAAGATGGAGATCTAGTAACTATTTCCCTTTCTGGAGGCTTCTTTGCCGGAATTTTCTTCTTCGTATGAAAGCCTGGCATCGATTTCCCTTTTCTTTGTATTTGTTAATTTTCTGTTGATGATTGCTTATTTTTCATACTTCCGCTTTTCTTCGTCAAGGATTCGTTGTTACTTAAATCCCATTGCAATCAAAAAGTGCATCGAATTACATTACGTACTACCTAAAACCTCGAGTTACAAATTATGCACGTGCAGATTTATGATATGTAGAACAACTGACGTAAAGATTAGGTTTAATGGATCATGCATACATTTAGCAATGTTGGAATGTTCTGTTATGATAACAGTGTTATCTGAACTCTGGGATGAAATTACTGTTTTGCATAAAACGTTTCCGTGATGTTACATTGAAAAAATATTGTTCAACATCTCTGTTTATTGGATTCAACATTCATTCCGCTAACGACTATTCGTATCGCTTAACACAAACTATCCTACGCAAAACTCTAATTGGGAGAGAGGGAGAGGGGTTTTTCTTAAAACTCATAGCATAATGAGGAAATATGTAGGTATATGATATTATGTTGGCTGACGAACATGCTTTATGCAAAAACTGTAAAATAATATGATTGACGACATAACATTCAATATCTGCAATTCGTTTAATTAACTCTAGTATTTTGCTTTCATACAAAAACCCTTGGATTTCTCAGAACTGAGGCTAGGAACTTAATCCGGGGCAGTGTGAGACCGGCTTGGTAAACCTCTGAACAGAGAACAAACACGCTTTGGAAACTTTCTAGGTATTCATACTCCAGGTGGATCAAGAAGGGGTGGCCATTTGAAAATTAATCTTGAAATGGGTTTTAGTTACTGATCTCCTTTTCCAAATAACTTTGTCATCCTATCGATCCTCCGATTGTTACTGCCATTATTGCATTGATATCCCGATGAAAAATTTCCGGCCAGTCTATTGTCTTTTCACAAAATGAATTAGTTTCAGCAGCATCAACACTTGTTAATCCTTGTTATTCCCAACCTTACATAAATTTGATTTTCATCAGCTCACAAACAGGGTAAAAGCATGTTGCCCCCGAGGCATCTTATTTGATGATAGAGCCTACTGGTACACTGTTTCAGCTGCAATTCACTTTCCTGGCGTTAGTTGTACGTTGATTAGCAATAGCTGAAAGAAAGGAGTTATCTGGAATACTCTCAACTCCAACCAACATTAGCATACATAGGTGAAGATGCCATTAAGTTTTCTGCAACCACACTACTTTCACAATCCGCAAACTCAGTAAGAAAGAGGTTCGCGCAGTAAACTACGTTTTAGTTAAGAGATACGTCTCCCATAATCAAACCAGCAAACCAACATTAAAATGCATGTCGCCCATATACACATCCCATTGCAATTGAATCTCTGATCTGACTACAAAACTGGTGTTGATGTACACTCAATTTTTTTTGCGCATCTACAACAAGAACAAGACCTTGCATCATCAGATTGGTTTTTGCTTGGGAAGCAGTGAAAACCTCCTGCTCTCCACTCCTATCTTTCCTCTATTCCCCAGCTGCATCTTGACTTGGAAAGCAAGGCATTAGTACCGTATCGCAAAAATGTGGTGATGGGAAGACCAGCCGAGGCAGCATTGCATATTGGCGTTGTAATGCAAGGGTATAATATGAGACAGAACCAGTTGTGCAGCTATCAGTCGCTCACGAGACAGCCACCAAGTGGGTTGCAATCGGAAACGGAGAAGGCAGAAAGAAAAGTTAGTGTGGGGCTCTGATCTCACACCAACTAGCAAGGGATACTCTATTATTTTTTGAACGGGGAGAAGAAAGAGTGCACTTTCCCCAGAGTTGATTATCATGTAGCACGTATAACTTTGTTGCGAACAAATTGAGTTACTGCTCACTTCTCTATTTGCTGAGAGCTAGCAAACCAACTAGTAGTCGGTCTTGATGTTATCATTATATTGTCGCGGAAAAATTGAGATATAAAAATAAACACGACTCTCACACGCAGCATTTTTCCGAGGGGAATATAAGATCAAAAAGTGTGACAAAATGTAATATTCCAAACATAACACACGCGCTGCGATATCCTCCAAGAAATCATCGTCATTGTCAGCATCATCATCATCATCTCATCTCCTTGCCACCCACTCCAGGAGCATGATGCTATCATTTTGAACTAAAAAAGTGTGTAGCATCTCCTTCTTTGTAAAGTAAGAGACATTTCATCTCATTTGCTGAATTTGTCTATCTACATGCTCTATTAAGAAACAAACGTTGTCTCCTTGTTCCCCTCTAATCTGTACTCTTTTTCGCTGCGTTAAAAAAATTGGTTCCCAAGCACCCTTCCTCTCAACTTCACAGTTTGAAGAAGAGTTGCTTTTGCTCTTGAACTAGTCTAAATGGACCGAGCACCTTGTTGAGTACACTTTCAAGTGAGAACCTTAAAAATCACTTTGACTTTTGAGGAAAAAGTTTGTTCTCTGGTGAAAGGGAACCTCTTCCACGTTACGCACAAGTCTTGATCTAATTTACTCGCTTTCCCCCATGATTTACAAGAACAAGAATAAGGGAGACATTGTTGATTGTGCTTGACATTTAACAAACAACTTAGCGTTAGAAAGTGACTAGTGGGCGTTATAAAGATTTCCGGGGGCTGTGCTCAAACTCCCGTTTTCAGTGATCTTTGTGGAAATTAAGAGTTGTAATTATTTACATACATGTAAGGATCTTTGTTGGAAACAAACAAAGGTAAATTGAACTTAAAACTTAAACTTTGAACCTTTTTGTTTTTACATAAAAAAACTGTAGCAGTATTTAAAACAGGGAGTTAACTCTTAAATGTTTAGTGGAATATCTAACAAACTAAAATACTATTTAGGAGCACAAGAAACTAACTGATTCAATGTCACTGATGATTTTATGTAAGAGGTTTTTACTGACTTGAATACTTTCAACATTAATGTTCTTTACCAGCAGAACATAAGTAACTGTGCAACTATCGAAGTCTATTAAAGATAAAAGGGCAAAAAATACATGTTACAAAGCAAAAACTATATTAGAACAGGCTGCTTTCTTCATCTTCTTTTTATCCAAGAAGTAGAAAAGTCATATTGTCAAGTGCATTGTCCACATACATGAGTGCACATCAAATGTGAAATCAACACACAAGAGCCACTTTCAACAACACCAGAACGAAACATCATTGATGTTTTGAAGGCTTAAAGTATTTTCTCTTGTTGTTTCTCTTCCTCCAAGTCGAAAAAAAAACTAAAACAAGCCTAAGTCAACTGAAGCAAGGGGAAGCCAACTCAACCGTCAACTCTCAACAACCAAAAGAATTTGGCAAGCAAAACCAAATAATGTGGTAGTCGATGTAGCTCATAAGCGAGATAAATGTACTTGTATAAATATTATCAAGTGCACATTGTATAGCTCTCAGTTGTGTCTTGGTCGGGGATTGACAGAGGATTTTTAAGACTTGCATGTTGCATGTTGATCCCACTTTTACCCGAAAGCGTATCAAATAGCTGTTGAACTTTTGTTGTGTATGTCATCATTGTCGACAATCTTGAGCTCTTCATCACTTCACTCTCTTACACACATCATTAGACGGCTGAACTACTCTCCCAACATTTTTGATATTGCTGTTTGATGAGCAGCGTCGTGGAAAAGAAACTAGAAACCTTTCTCCAATCTTGGTTTTGGGCTGCTGGAAACTAAGCTCCCAATTTTACTCAACTCAACTCAACTCAACCCACTGCGTAGAGTAATCATCATCATCATTTGGTTCACTACATGATCACAATCATCATCCACTGTTTCAACTGCTGGGTAAGTAAAATACGTTTTCTCTATTTTCATTTTGTCTCGAGTAAGTAAACACAGGTACAAGGAGAAAGTTGATAGCTTTGCATTATTACTTTAGTTGAAGCCTTATTGCTCATTCATGGTGTACCTTTCAAGATACAAATGTTCTGAGGTAGTCGTAACGTATCAATAACAAAACCACGAAACCGGATTGACCCCCACTTAAATATTCTTTTCCTCTCTTGAAAAGGAAAGTTATTCGTTCAAGCCCTTTCTTTTCTATCATTCTAATCCTGTTGGTTCCCAACTATCTGAAATGGAGACTGCTATAAAAGTGTAAAGTTACATTGCATTAGAGTACACTCCACCACACCACATTCTGTGAGAAATATGGTAACCAAGAGAAAACAGAGGGAAGGGAGGTTGTAAAGCATGCTTTTCAGATGTATAAGCATGACGATTTTCAACTTGAAAAGAGATCCAGGACACTCTATACCCCCAGTTGACATTTATTCTGGGAAAGGGAAAAGAAAATGTTTATTGAATGGGCATCTTCCAAACTTTGTTGGGTTTTTAAAAAACTTTTTGTGAGTAGCAAAAATGGACTTGATTTGGTAGCAGCCGCATATATTACTTGTAGTAGTCTAATGTTTCCCTTTTCATGGCAAGAATGATATGGGGATACTTTTGAGTAGTGGATGCTTGAAATGTGGGAGAGTTCAATGACTACACTACTGCCATAAATAAAAGTTGCCAATAAAAGCTGAAAGACATACATATTAACGTCAAGGTACATCTCATAATATCATATACCCATTTGGTACAAGTATTGATGTTGCGTTGAGTCAACAAGGTGACGACGAGTAGGGATCATTTTTCCTTTTCTCCTACCATAACAAAACTAAACGCTTAAATAAACAGCATTCTGCTATTTAGTGGGTGTAGTTCCATTATCAAAAATGTTTCTGTTTGTCTGCCTAGTTTGGAATGTCATTGCCAAGACAATTTGCACTGCTCCTTCGGCACATCCCGTTAGCTCGCTCCAGCCATGTAAATCTCCACCAATTTTATTTATGTTTCACTCAAAAAGTAAATGCGAATGCACAACGGTTAAGAGTGTAAATAACGGGAGCTCGTCGTTATATATGGGGATCAGAAGCAAGGAGTAAATTTGCAGCATCATTCTCTCTTCGCGTGCATTTGTTTGCTCTAAAAGCTCAACCACTTTCTTCACGGGTGAACAATTGCATTATTCGGAAACTAAGTGGTTGTCTGTTATGATATGATGATGGAATGGCAAAACGGAGAGTCGGAAACACACAAAGTACTCTCATTACATAAGACACAACATGAAAGCTACGTTTTATTTTATGTAAACGCGGATGTGAACCAGCCCAAATTACGAGGCTGAGCGTAACTTTAGCTGGGATCTGAGCACTTAATTTCCATAAACAAAACAAAGCCTAAATGATTGGCCTTCACTAGAATCCTGTATTATTTTTGTTGCTGTGAAATGACACACATTTGCTACAAGTCTCACCGTACCCCATTTTCATTCTGAGCCCAAATTAGTTTCTCCGTACATTAAAGTTATTATAAATTAGTAAAAATGTTGAATCAGATGCAAACTCTGAACGCAGACTTGTCTTTTACGAGTTATGATTTAAGAATGACCTATTTTTCTTCTTTCTTCCTCTTCTGTCGCTTCCGTTCACTGTTCCCTACTGAATGTTGAAGCATCTGTCATCTTTGTAGAAGCGAAATGATGATTTATGGTCGTTTGGGATTGTGCAAATGGCATTTCATTTCAAACAATGATATCATGACATTCGTCTTTTGTTACGGAAAGTCACGGAGAAACTGGTAGTCAACCAAATCAAGCTCCAGGAAAAGAAATCTGATCGATACATAAAATATTAGATTTGAGCGTATCATCATTTTTATGTTTTCTTCACATTTGCTCTCTCCGCTCCTCACATTTCGTACCAATCATGAATATGAAATTGTTCGTAAAATGGATTCGCATTCATTCCCATTTTGTCTTCGTTTTCGTACGCACTCACTCACTCACTCATGTTTTTATGAGTCTGTTTTCCTCACTTTTCCCGCATATTTCTTTGCAACCAACTTTTTGCTCGAGATCACTGGATGCTAGTACACAAGCCGAGAGCGTCAGCAAAAAAGTATTGAAAAAGTTTATGACAGCGATAACAACTATAGTACTAGAGACCGAGTTACTTCCTACAAGACTGTGTGTGTAAAAAGCACGTGGTTGCAGCATATTCATGAAGCAATTGCGCTTCTTGGCTCGTTCCATTTTTCATCCAAAACTCTTCAGAACAAGTTATTCCGAGAAAAACGTGCTAAGCTTGAGTTATCACTTTTTAATGACTAACTTTTTGAAATATTTTGTTTACGTGAGTTTAGATGGTCTAGCTTTCAATCCATGCTTTGCCTAGAGTTAGCTTTGGTGACGCATGACGTATGGTCGCATCTCATTATCTCCTTTTTGAGAAAGTAGTCAAAACTAAAGCTGTAAAGATTAAAGTGTTTGCTTTGTAGCTAGTAATGTTGCGTACCCTCACCATCCATCATGAGAAAGAGATAGCGCTCAAGTGTATACATAGATTCACGTGTAAAAAAGTTTCAAACCGCCTGTTTAAATCTGATTCCCATCTCTCCATGGCCAGATCCCGTCTGACTGTGAAAACGTTTCAATCTTTCAAGCAACTTTGCGGCTGTGTAAACCTAGTTTCAAGAGGCATAAACTTGAATTCACGCTCCTGTAAATGGTACGTATTATAATGTGATTCGGTTAGCCGAAATTTCCTGGTGTGACCTTCCACCAACTAAACGCTTCAGGTAGAGCTTCTCTTACTTCTTCCACATCTTCATGCGTTTTAGAGTTTATTCGCAATCATAGAATTCGTAGGAAGCGTTCAAAAATATACAGAGAACTGCTGCCCCTGCTCATTCCTCCTTGCCTGCCGGCATATTCCGCTAAACCATCAGAGTCGGCAATGAGTCCAAAAGTAAATAAACTATTTCAGTTATAATGGAATCCATTCTAGGCGGTGCACATGGCAAACTTACATAAATATCCAAGTGCGTATAAATGCAAAGGAGAGCTAGAAATTCAAAGAACCAAGCAAACTTACAAGGGAAGCATGAGTGAGAACTCGGAGTAGTATTCTAAGTGTGTCAAACTACTTTTTGCATGTGTTGCAGCTTGACTAAGAAGAATGCTGCACCACTGCTCCCCGGATCTGTTTCAAAAGATGGTTAAAAAAACAGACAGCCACGTCATGTGGGATCATTGTCGAAGTTTCTTAGGTCTCCGAAAAAACTTAGCAAGTGGCATTTCATACGTAGTTCTGGTGGAACATGAGAATGTAAATGATACACATCCTCACGTTGCAATTATCCTGGCAATCCTTCTGGAATATGGAGAATGCTACTGTGGCGTTGCTATGTTATGTTGCTGGTTTCAATTCGATGATAATTGTCTTGTTTCTGTTCTGATAGCGTGTGCTTTAGAATTTGGTAAAAGGAACTGCAGGAATTTGATTCTTTTCATCCAATTATTTTTTGCATGCGAATTTTCTACTTTAGTTATTCGCCATAGTTCATTTCAAGCTAATGTTTTGACTGAGAGTAAGCTGCAAGATGATGACGAAAAGGAAGGAGAAACATAATCGGGAGAAAGAAGGGCATGAACTAATTGAATGAGATATAGTACTCGAGACATGATTGGGTCACTCCATCTCCAACCACACTGATGCTCATAAAGATGAACTCTTCGTATCTACTGCATGTGATGCTCTGCCGTACCCGTCTCCGACCTCACATCCGATGCCATCACATCACATATCACATTACGTCTCTTCTCCTCGACGCATAAACCATTAGGGTCATCCGTCTTCCTGTCAAATTGATTCTGGGAGAAGAGAATCGGAACTGTAGCAGAGAAATCAAGTGAGGATTTGTCAGTCACCCAGCTGGATTCAATGGTGTTTCTATTCAGAGATATAAAACTTCCACATTCTCATTCAATTAAGTCCGTTTTAAATGAGTATTATGGTTACACGAAAAGCAAGCCTCAATACTGTCCTCCCTCTCCACTTTATTTATTGGCGTAGTCTCTTTTCTAAAACCAACAAAATATAAATTCGTAATCAAGCTTGTAAAAAAGTTGGCAATATGCTCCCTCGCTTCGTTCCACATATTTTTGGCTACACATTTCATTCTGATAATTGGTATGTGTCGTGTGTTGCATTGCCTTGTGTGTAGTCAGAAGGGAACATAAAATCCACGAACTGGATCTGGCAACTGTCATCTCCTCGGGTTAGGAGAGATGCGTGCCGTGCTAGTAATTGAGAAGAATTATGTGTGTACAAATATGTCAAAAAGTCAACCGTAGAAAATACAGACACGCTAAACCAATACTGCTAGGTTTATGCACTCTTTCCAAACCCGAAGAATAAGTACACACACAAATTGTTTGAATGAGGGTTGTCATCCAGCCTATTTCTTCGCAAATTATATTATGTCAGTAGAGAATGAAAAGTGCATGTTTACTCCAATACTAAATGGTGCATATGTGGATAACCCAGAATATTATGATAGGATCAGGCAAGCAAGCAAGCAAATGAACAAACCATCTTAATCAAGAGACCGCTCCGTGGTTTGGTTGGGATTGAGATATTTTAATTCAATTCAATTTTTTTAACTCACACAAATAGTAATAGGAATGAGAGTGTAGGCGTTTCTTATGCCTACAAAATCAGCTTCAATTCAAGGAAATCTAAGCAAAGATTTTACCTACCATACCACGTACTATTTATTTCAAAGTATGAGAAGAACAAGAACGTGAGATTCCCTGCGGGCTAATAACTACGGGAATCCAACCATCCTCGTTCGGTTCGGGGAGATATCCTGTGACAGACATCGGTGTTCTGTTTATGTTTCGTCTTACTTTCCATAATGCTCAATTAGATTATTTAGACAGTTGGCTAAACTCTCATCATGTATTCGCATGCATCAAATAGTTATATGGGATGGCATGATGATATCATATGATGATAGTGTCACGATCACATGGCTTCAGCGTCTCTTTTCTGTCTCCGTCTCACTCATTAAATTTATGGTAATATTCCAAAAAAATATGTACAAGTATGATAATTTTCAGAACATAAATAGTTGTACGTCATTACTTCCCATGAAAATTGACCCTTGTCATTGTCATTACTCCTAATGTCAAGTAATTACAACCAAATGAATGACAACGACAATGTGCTCAACGGAGTAATTATTGGTGGGCAGTATCATCATCTTCATATCATATTATCTGTACTCTGCTATATGCTTCAGCATCTATCCTTTGATTCCAGGTAGTTATGTTTCATTTTCCATGTCACTCAAAATGATAGGTTGGAAAAGGGTGTCCAATGTACATCTCTCCTCTCACACCATCATCTGATCAGCTTCCCATTAAATGCACGGCGTATTGAGTTTGCATGTGCGTAAGCATGATGGAATGGAACACAGTTTTTTTGTGGAAAGGAAGGCATGAATGAACTCCACTTTTATCTGTGGTTCCCATCTCATCACCATCATCGCCAGTGTTATTATTCTCTCTGAAGCATATTGAATTGGGTAGGGAAAACAGTTCCACGAAACTTTGGACAATGATGTCAAACTCATTGGAACGCGGATAGGTAATGAGAAGGTGTGGTTTGGTTGACTCCGGTGCGGTTCCGCTGTTGAGGGAGAAGAGCACTTGTGATTGCGATTAGTTTGTCAAAACTGGTTGGTTGGAGTGGAACTGGAACTATGTACATAATCGGACGCACACGTGGTAAATTCACGTCACACTGAAAACCGTGTCTAAGCTTATGCAACCGGCATTTATTGTTAGTTCGACTGAAAGTTATGGGACACAATCATCAAAACTTTAGTACATACATTTCATCGACATCTGGAAATGATTCATTAAAAAGTGATTTTAAGTGTTATGGGAGCACGATTGGAAAGTTGGTACATGCCTCACTCCATCATCATCATCATAATAAATGGAAATAAGTTTGAGTTTATAGTGCATGTGATTCCTTTAGATTACTAAGCAAATTTAATTCGCAAAACTTTTTAATGAGGAATATTTGAAGAGAAGAGGGTCTTTGGAGTTTGAAGCACTTGTGTGTCTTGGCCATGTTTTCAGTGGGAGTGCAGATGAAACAAACTTGTTTGCGAGCAATCGGAATCTAAAGAGATATCACAACTTTGAGGAGGAATCCAAATAAAATGATTGGAGATCTAGTTATTAGCCAAAATAGTTTTTGTGGAGTGACATTAAAATGGGCAAATTTAATAACGAAATTATTTATTCTCATCAAAGTTTTAGCTTAATTAAATTGAAACGGAGTTCTCGGAGACATTATAGACGTCATTAAAATGAAGCCCTGTGACAGCGTTTTGATCTATAGTAACCCAAAGCCAATCCATGCTCTACTTATATTTCTAATTGTGAGTATTTTACCACACTCCACTTCTGTTTTTTGGTTTTCGTACCTATGTATGTTTGCTTTTCAGTCACCTTACTCCCATCTTCACGTTTACTTTATATCACACCCGCAAACAAAAACTGGAGACTCACAGAGGATATTCTTGGTAAAGACCGAAGAGTAGGATTGCGTGAATGTACACATTTCATGGTATTATGTTTATTAAAACTTGTGTAAACAAGTAAGTTAGTTTAGTTTCATTCACTCCGAGCAGAAGGGAATCTTCTTCTCCTGTTATCCATAATCCATTCAACGCAACAGAGGCGAAAGAGAAATGCTTATAATTTGTAGTGATGAATGTTTGTATATTTATACACAACAACCCGACTACAAGTTGGGCCCTGTTTCTATGCAGTGTCGTGATGTGGAGCGTGAAGTGAAGTATAGATTACACCTATTTGTTAGTTAGTTAGTGGTCGCAGAAAGTAATCTTGTGCAGTGCAACTATGAAGTTGCTCATTATCACTACACTATCGCAAACACGAAGGTAGGACAACACTCAACTCATGCAGCTGAATTACTCAAACTCACCTTCCGCTTACGAATAAGAATTCCATTAGAAAATAAATTAATGACGACAACAGTGTTTTAATGGGTGTCCTACTTTCTTACATGCTTCTCATCACATCCTACGTACGTACGTACCTGGCGTGGTGTATGCACAACCCCGTTTGAAAATTGGCTCAGAGAAAAAGTTTGAAAGTTGGGAGCTTTCAAACGTTTTCATGTAAATTTGACTTCAATGAAGGAAATGATTCTGTTCATAAAATGTAAATTACGTCCAAATTATTAGACTCCGCAGTGGGATAAGATGGAACAGGATAGAAGCGAGGATCTGCTCAGCAACGTACGTACGAAACAAATATATTCATTAGTAGACAAGGGAAAGTATTAAATTAGCGGAAAAAGTTGTTCCATTAAATACATTTCTTGTCGCTCGACTTTCCCCCAAACTTGTTTCCTTCATCAACTTTTCAAATGTGTTTAGAGAGCAACAAAGCCTTCACATTCCTATTACACACTTGGTGTTTCCCCCAACCAAGTTGGTTGGTTGATGGCTGAAGGTAATAAGTTGTAAATGGTAAATGCAAACATTCAAAATAAAACTTTGGCTCTCCTCCTTTCCCTTTTTTGTGAAATGACTTCTTTCCGTAGTTGATGAAGTAATAAGATTTCTCACATCATCACGGTTCCAAGCCAGGTTTGGCATCCTTGTGCTCATCCACGTGTCCGTAGTAGTTGAATGCAAATATGTGTTGAAATGGAATGGATAAAGTACGCATTAGCTAACTCCACACAAAATTCCATTGTTGGTGATTACACACGTTGCTAGAATGGCTTGTCTCTTCCTCGTTTTTCCTGTTGGAGAACAAAGCCAGCCAACTTTATCTTAAACAGGGGAAAGGGAAGCAAAGTAGTTTTTGTTTTGTGTAATAAGCATGAAAGACGGTATTTGTGTTTTTCACCAATAATTTTGCTCTTATGTGAAGTTAAAGCCGATGTGAGAAAACGTCAGAAGAAAAAAGTTTGGGTAGTGGGACAAGACTGTCATCCTCATCGCCTTTAAAGAAACTTCTTTTTTTCCCTTTGACTTGGAGAGAAATTTGTGTCAACTGCTGTGCGGTATTAGAACCAAGAAGGGATGTGATGGCGTGGCACGGTATGTAATGTAATGTGCTGCATCGATTAGTAGTTTGGAAAGTCATCTCCTATTTTATTCCAGCCATGTTGTGTGTTGTGTGATGGGAGATGCTGACGCTGATGCTTCGGTAGGAGCCATTAGTTGTTCGTAGAAAGGAAGGAGATGCCGAGACGACATCATCATCACTTGCTCACTTTCACTGTGATCCGCTTTTCCCATTTCATGCCCGGCTTTTTCACCCACTAACCATTGTGTTTCCCTTTTTCTCCGAACATTTTGACTGGGGTTTGAGCTGTTGAGTGAAAAGTTGTCAATGCAAAAGTGAAAGCGTGGTTGGCAGAGATTGGCTCTTTTCCCCTGTCAAGTAGAGACATTTTCTAAAAATAAGTACAACATTGGAAATAGGTGCTTAAAGGATTTTCTAAAAGCAACTTGGACTCCAGTCCACTCAGCTCCACTCACCAAAAGTGGTGCCATACCACACCAACACCTTCAATCCCTTTTCTTTTACAAAACTATGTTACTGTCAAATATTATGAACCAAACTTTTTTAAAAAATTCCGTAAATCTCCTCCACAAAGTATTTTTCCTTAAAAACTAAAAGGAAGTCTGGGGACACAGTTTAGACCCACAACTAAAGTCCAATTGCCCATTGAAGGTAGGAGAGAAACAAAGTTTTGATGAAGGGGAAAATGTCCGTTTTATTGTATGCTCTTTCCTTCCAACCATTTTCCTTCAGTAGGTGGCCTGCTCTTCCTCATCCACATATGATATTTGAGGGTGGTTAATGTTTTTCAAGAGCACAACTCCGGTCATGAAACTAGCTCTTGAGCTCGTTTTTGTGGTCATTCCTCGCCACACCGGAGATCATCACTTTACCTATTGAATAATCTATAGGAGAAGCATTGCGTGACTTGGTTTGAGTTGGTGAAAGTTATGCTAAGTTGGCTGTAAAGTCTTTTTAGTAGGTTTTGGAAAATCAGGGATTAGACTAGGAAATAAGAAAGAACAGGTACAAAATATTAAAATGATTTTATACATCTTTTTCTATACCAGCCATTAACTTTGAAAATGTGTCTATGACCCCCTACCTACCGACTGATGATGATAGTATGTATGCTGGCAACGTTGTGGTTGCGGCTTGCACTTGTTCTGTCATGAGGTTTTCTTCCACAACTGAGAAAATGTGAATTAATATTTATAGCAGAGGAGTAAGTACAATTGTGTTTTACTCATTTCCAACAACTCCACTTTCCCTAGACAATTTTCCAACCTGGCATAAAAACTGGATGCTTGCAGCAGTACAGGAGGACACATACACAGGTCTCATTTCCGCTTCTGTTTTGCTGCAAAATGAAATTGAAAGCAGGGTCTCTCATTATGGCGACGTTAATCCAACAAGAAACTCATTTGAGGTTGCTCCGGCTACAATTATTGATACATAAATTATGTACATCCCACGTCCCACTCCTCTCCTCTCACACGCATTGCGAATTGCGAACAAACTCAGCTGTGCAGAAAATGAGGCTTTGAACCAAGCAAACTAATTCTCTAAATTTCCAAGAAATGATAACCAACTATAAACTATTGTTTCAAACAGAAGAACGTAAATGAAAAGCTAGATTTAGCGTAGCAAAATATAAACACCCAAGCGCCGTCTGTCTATCATTATGTATTGCGCCATAAATGACCTTCCTTCTTAATTTGTTATCGGCGAAATGGACATGGAGCATTATTAGCACATGTTCGCAGCACCCTTCTCTTTTCGCCCAGTTTGGTGGAATGACAGGGGAAAAACATGTAACACGTTATTTACCCTATGCCAACTAAATGACATATCAACGCTTAGAGTGCAGTCGAGATGCTTATGAATTGACAGGTAATGATAAGTTTCCAATATTTGCCAATGTGTTTCAACTCAAGTGTTTATTGTTTTTTATACGGAAGAGAAGATACCGAGAAAAAAAGTTGGCTGTGTAACAACCGTTGTATTATCTGTAGATAAAATTGATATAAATGTTAAGGTGAAGGTAATCGGAGTGAGTTGAGCGAGAATTCTTGTTTGTAGCCTCATTCATTCGTTCCGCTTAACACTACGTAACAATTCGGTATACTAACTCGTCATCATGTCATGTTCCCATGCTTTGTCCATTCGTCCAGTTTTGTTGCTTGATTTTGGTTCTTTAATTACTTGTCTGACATATATAAAAAAAATGCTGAAAACGTTAAAAAAAATGCAAATTATGTTTTTAAAAGTTAGTTCAGTTATGCAAGCAAGTCATAAAGTACAAAGAAGGGAACATGAAAGGGTTAACAAACTGTAAATCTAAATCTTGCTAGAATAGTGAATAATGGTGATGTTGCAAATCATGTAGTTTTTTAGCTGATTGTAAAAATATAAAGGGGAACGAACGATTGAAAAGTAGCTTTTAGCTAGCAACGCATTTCATTACGCTCTTTTCCCTTGATTTTTAAAGAGCCTTTCACTGTCCGTTTAACACGCATTTGAAGTTGGGGATAAAGCATAGTTAAAAGCAGTGAGTCATGAGTAATGCGCGATGTGAAATTCACTCAGTCGCTAAAGGAGCACTTTGTACTTAATTGGTCTTTCTTAAGTTTACATATTGCTTTTACTTTACTCTTTTCATCTTGCTTCTAACCCCGTTTAGGAAGGGAAACACGTGTCTGATTTTACGAAATGACTAATTGCAAATCATATCAAACAGAATCAGACTATTCACATCAGGTTTGATCATGCTCCCAGGTTGCACTACAGTCTTTTGCTTTTACGCGTGTCAGGACGAAATAATAGAAAGTCTGGATTCATTAAATTTATTATCAGCTCCTTGGAAATAGGATGGGAATGGCACATCGCTAATGTCATTCCTGATGGAATGAATATCATGCCATAATGTAATACAACGGAGTGAGAATCTAAAATAGGATTTGAGACTGCAATTTTTCCCTTTAATGGAATGAAAACTCATGTACATACAAAACTGACAGCTCTCTATTTCCCTCGCTGAAACGTATCTTAATAAGGGTATAGCTTGCATTGGCTTTAGCTCCATGTCGCATCTCATTTGCATCCAACCACACCACTGACAACACTCATACTCTGCTTCGTATCATCATCATCTCCTGATGCTCTTCATTTCCAGTCTCTATCTTGTTTTTCTTTCCACCAAAAGTGGAAGCGTTGATGATGACGATGAGGATGACTACTGAATTAACTAAGTCTTACATTTCGGTTGAATTTTGAGAAGAAATTTGCAATCCAATTTGATAAGATGAGTGCCTGTTTGCTGAGAAGAAGCTGAAGTGTTGTCGTTGTTGTCGCGCAACACAACGCAAAACTCTTTCGGCAGCAGAGCAAAGTAAAAACTGAACTGGGGCGGTGAATGCTTTTGTGTGTGGTAAAAAGTTGATCCCATTTTCCATGGAAGCCGCATTTTCAGAAAGGAAAATAAAAGCTCTCTAATTATTACATAGTACGCTCATAGTCTCCTGTTTGTCTGTCCTTTGCCAAGTGATAGATGTTGATCAAGTCATGTTGTACCAGTTACAAAGTTATCTAATCAGAGTTTCTTAAAATAGAATGTGTGAAATTGAATTGAGTTCCCATTGATAAAGTTTGAGTTTTCAATCCTATAGCATCCTAGTAATCTTCACTTGCGGGTAGTATTATCAAACGTTCTCTACTACAGCCACTTATTTCCTCCTCCTCCTCCTCCGCTTTCCCTTTATCAATATCTAATTTACATGCATTTAGCTCACACGACGACAACGTGAAATAGAAAATAACACGTTAGAATATAAGTGAGACCGCTTGTGAATTTATTTTTAATCGGAGCGCCTTTCTTCCTAGAGACTGGTAGAACTGTCAAGATAAGGTTGCGTTCCAGTCCCAGATTTTTTCTGTAAGTATGACATTGTGTCATTGCATGTCTTTCTGCATCCCACAGCTCAGTCATTCAGTCAACTCGTAGGTTTGCATGTTGTCAAGAGCTCCGTCCAGCTGGCTGAATTGTTTCCGCCGTTTTATTACTCTCTCCTTCCCTTTCGCTCTAATACTCATGGTAAAAGTGGGTAATTAAAGTGTCTCCAACCCATCATCACATAAACTGCTTGTGGAACTCGTTTCACCAATCCTCTCCCAACACTTGGGAATATTCTCTCAACCGCAGTTGTAGTTTTGCATTTTCCCCTTGCTCAACTTAGGTACTTTCTCTTCTCAGAGCGTGGAAGAGTGAAAGGAAAATCATAATAATTTTGTGTGTGTGTGGAGGAGCGAGAGCGAGTGGTGTGGTAACAATTGTGGAGAGTGTAGTTGTGTGTGCTAGAAAGAGACATCACATCCACGGAATTGCATCACGCCACAAAATCTGAATTGTGTTCAAAATGTCAGATTTAAGTTCATTTGTATGTCGAGCCATGGCCGAAATTTTGTTTGCCACACACACAACTCTATCATTGAAGATGACAGGAGAGAGAGGCAGCTTGTCTACCCTTTTTCACACTTTTCAAGCTAGCCATCTTTACGTGCTAAACGTCTTTGTCAATAATGACATGGTTATAGCAAATTTGAGGGGAGAGCTACAAAACGGGAATATACTATCTACATGAACAAGTGGATTCCGGTGATGCTGTCATCTGATGAGATGTGTGATGTGATGTGATCACTGTCACCGGATTTCCCTTGATAATAAGCTGCCCATTTGACAACGTCAATGGTGAACATTGATTTGTACTCATTTCCTCGTATCGCCCATCACATCTCACTTCCAATTTCCCTTCTTACTAATTATTATGAACCTTGATGGATATTTCCATCCCACAACTACCGTGATATACTCGCCTCTTCACTTTCTCTTCTGTTCACGTAACCTGAGCGTGAAAAGGCTTCCCGAAGATAAATTGCTTTTGAACATGTGCGCAATTCCTCTATATTAGCACACCACACCATACAACCATGCCAGTTTTTCCCCTTGTCCAACATTAATATTTTTTGCGAGCGTTGTCTGATTCCCAGCTTTCTCTTCAAGTTGGAGTTGCATTGTGACAGAAAGAGGAAATGAGCATGGCTGATAAGAACTCATATCATGTTCGAACATGCATGTATATGTGAGAAACAAATAAATGAGCATTTTCATCGTCATCATCATCATCGTTATCATTCTACACTTCAATTCCATTGTATCACAAGGTTATGCTGGGTTGTTACAACAAAATAGCAATAAATTGGGCTGACCTAAGATGACATGGTCGAATAAAAAATTGGGGTCTCGTTCTCTCACACAAAAAAAAATCCGAAAGCAGAGCCATTATCGAAAAGACAGCTGGATATCTTTGCAGACGGGGAAATAAAAAAATAATGTGAATGTGCATCTGCTTCACATCATATCATTGAGTGGTAGTGACTCAAGAAAAGGACCGAGTGGCTCTTCTCAACAAAGAAAAATCCATAAGGTCAAAACCGTCAAAAAGGAGTAAAAACGTGAACATGGCAAACAGGCATTTTCCCCCTTGATATAGCTTCCAAGCAACCTAAACGTAGTAACTGAGCCAGTTGTGCTTCCACTGGAAAAAAAGGTCTATCATGTGTGTTGTTACTATTGCTTGTGAAAGGGAAGAAAAACTGTTGACTCGAGCTGAGTATGAGCAGTTGCGGGACTTGCAAAAGAAAAAAGAGGAACAAGAATAAAAAAGAGTTTTTAGATTGTATTCCAATTTTCACGGTTGTGCATGCCCGTACTTTTTGTATATGTGCCTGCGTACTTCAAAACCAAAACTGGCTATGAAAAAAGGAGTGTGGGAAGGAACTTTAAGACAGTGACGAATTTGTCGTTTGTCCTGGTTTCAGTCCGGAAGCTCTTCTCCTCCTATAATGCCATTGTGTTTTAGCATAAGTATATTAAGTATGAACATTATAATAGCAGAAGAATGGAATGGAGAAAGAAACCGAGAAAAGTCTTCTGTTACCGGTATTACCATTAGGTAACGCTTTACGCCGTTGGTGAATCCACATGTACATATATACCTATTGTAGCAAACCCATAAAATTTGGATGAACCATAACGCAATGTGCTATATTAACTACCTCTTTAAAAAATATTCGTACACCTATACAAGTTTATATAGTGTTGGAAAATTGCGCAACCATTTCCGTCTTGATGAGCCATACAAGGAAACAATTTTTCATTGGAGGAGTCTTAGGAAAATAAAATGGGTTTAGGCATCCACTACTTTTATGAAGGATTATAAACGACAAGAAATATGGAGCTTTTTTCCTTCGATTAGCTCACAACTTGAGCTTGTTGCTAAAAAACTGGTGTTGAAAGGGAAACTACAGGAAATCAGTAATAAAAATGTTGCGCATTTTATCGGCCTCCGTTTTCCAACACAATAGGCTGTGCATGGCACAAACAGGAGTATTTACGCCTTAATCTTTTTTCCTGATCGCGTAAATTCATATGCTAATGTTTGCTCTTGGCAAGGAGTATACTTGTCGCTAATATAATCGCTGTCATATTATATTTAGTATTATATTACATAAAACACCGGGATTCCTATTACCTCGTAATTAAGGACAGGGACTTGCAGTGAATGAATGTAATGATGATGATGACATTTTCACTGCTTTTTTACAACATTTTTACCAGACCGGTTGGATGACATGAGAACCCAAAGCAGTTACAATTCTAAGGAACGCTATGCATAAGTGTAAATTTACCCACAGAATGAATTTTTGACAGTTAGTTTCTATCAACATCAAGCTTCGCTTCCCATTCTTTAAAAATGTGAATATTTTATTCAGTAAGTGGAGTAGAATATCAAGCACTTTCTCAGCTTTCGCCTCCATATTTTACATACAAATTAATTTCAGTAAAAAACAGAGTGGAATTTTACGCTCATTCTTTACTCCGTCATACTTTTACAAAAGTTTATTGTACTTTATTTCCAACCGCCTCGGGTTGAGATACTCGTGATGACGCGTGTAATACAAGACACCAAAGCTGAAAATAGCGTGCTCAGACACATGATTGAACTTAAGTAATTAAGAGATATGCGACACACGTTTCGAATCCAGCTGGCTCTGCTCCTTATTAGGAATTTATGCTTCGGTTTTCTTGTCAACCAAATATTTTACAGTGAGGCAACGAAACGCAAACGTTAACAAACATTATACACACACCTATATACACTACAACGAGTTGGTTGACATGACGTGCCACTGCATAAATCTAAAAAAGAGGTGCGTGTGAACACGTCCAGCTCCAATCGTACTTCAATTATTTTTATCGCAATCCTCAAAATTATGTTCTACACATGTTATGCAATTGGAGAAAGGCCCACAGGTTGTTTATAAATAAATAAATACCCTTGTTGAATTTGTAACCAGCAAGCAATCTTAAGTTATGTGTACATGCAATGATGCAAAGACAAAAAAAATATATTACGGCTTGAGAAAGGTATACGTACGTAGATTGCTACATGTTATAGTATTACAGCACGCCCTGAGTCTTACGAAGTAATCGTGAGCAACGTGCATTAAAATTAAACATTTTTTTTTGTTCTGAACGTGTTTGTTCCTACCTAGATAAATAAGTATCAGACGTCGACTTGTACACACACTCGAGAGAAAAATTAGTTATCAAATTGCCTCAGGTAATTTTCCTCTTACGCTCAATACTTTCTCCCGACTTTCACTCTTTTGTGTAGAGAGTCTTGTGCGCGTTCGTTCTTTTTGATTTTGTTAGAGCAAGCCTGTGATCGACACAGAGTTTGAGACGTATCATATCAACACTCTCTTCAAAATCCTGATGTGAGTGTTTGTTGAGCTATTCCTGCACCTTTTCCAAGAAAGTTGGCTAAACATAATGGCAACAAAGTTGTTTTCTTCCATATTGTAAGGAAAGTGAAAGGTGTATTCATGTATTGTATTGTCACAATCATAAAAACAACAACAACAACTGAATGTGGCGTGTTTGATCGATTTTGAATTGTGCCACGAGAACAAAGTGCCAGGAATCTTGGGGGAATCAAAGTAGGTTGTTATCTCACACTTCCTCTAGCGCTTCTTGAGTTCTTGACTCCAAAAATGTTTTGCATAGTACACAGGATTATACGGGATTGGTTAAACTGAAAAGGAAGGTTGGAAAAAGTGCAAATTACTTGTCGGGAGGAACAAAAACAATGGTTTGTTCAGCAGGTGCTTTCTCCATTTATTTTTGGGGCTGTGTAGCCATGATTTATGTTTAGGTGGCATTGAAGCAAATATTTTGAATTTCTTTCATTGACATTCTTTCTGAAGAATGAATAATTGTCAACTGTGATAAAATGTGTATTCTAAAATCACGCTCTAAATACGCCTTCCTTTCATACATTTCAATGAACCGAATTTGCATCCTGTTTACTATGTAAAACGGCAAGCTTTTAAGCTGATTCAAAAAAATAAAAGCTACAAAATATGCAAGGCCAAAAATGCAAAGTGAAAGTGCATGTTACTTTCTTCTTCTTTCACACAAACAATGTAAGTCTAGAGGGGCCATAAAATGGAGTTTGGTCCAAGTCAACGCTACTGGAGAACGAGTACGAACATGCTTTGAATATTATGACTCAGCTGTGCACAACAAAATTGGAGAGAAAAATGAGAAAGAGGAGGAGGGTAGTCTTCTCGTTTGCATAATAAGCGGGGTTGAAGCTTTTTATGAGAAAATGAAGTGGAAGTGGCTCTGTTACCTATTTCAAGCGATGAGTGTTTTAGATGTAAAGTAATGAATTTTTGGGGTAAAAATAGAGTGAAAGTAGATACGTAGAAGGGGTTTCCTATAACTACCGCTTAAATTAAAAGCCTTCCTTTTTAAATTTACATGAAGCTCTCAAACAATATCGGAACATAAGCACTTGTCTCATATCATATTCTCTTTTTAACAAAATTGTCACTTGAAAAATTTTGCTTGGTGCCAAATTTGATAAGATATGTTTTTGTTTATAGGGTTGCGTCGCAAATTCCACAGTCATCCTGAAACTCATCGCTAAAAAGTGAACAAAGCAAGTGGTAAGGAGTCTCTTTCTTTACTCATCAATACTATCGACATCCTATTATTAAATTCTACCAGTCGATGTGAGAAGTTAACGGAGACGCAAGTAGTCGGACCAGGACAAGATCAAGACCATCACTTGTTTGTTGTATGTATGAGCCCAAAGACGGAAACCGGTAGAAACATGACGGCATTTGAGAATGAAGAGGTTGAAAAGTGGTTGGATCAAAATGTAACTTTCTTCAGAGACTACTTTCTCCGAAAGGTGAGAGATGCACTCTTTACTCTTAAATATTTTATGGGGTCACATTTTATGCTAAAAATCATGAGCAAATGGGAAAATTCACATCTTCATAAAAAAATGGCTTTGTGACCATAATGCTGTACTCGGTTTCATCATATCGATTTACACTTTATAACTTACGGTTTGCACGTGTCACCATTTTTTGCGAGGGGATGAGATAATGGTGATATTATGGTGCGTGCGTTGATTGTGTGTGAACTAAAATGACGTAGTTATATTATTCACCCTTTCTGTGCTTTCTCTAAAGCGTTTTTTCTCTTAATCTGATGACATTTTCAGGCCGACATAAATCTGATAAACCAATGGTTGTCAGAACATGGCTTTTTGATACTGTGCCAAGGAAATTTGGGAAGTCGTTCGCCTGTGTTTCTTGGCCCTCCTTCGTCATTGTCAGGAATTGGCGAGCGACGAAACTCTTCCTCGTCATCTCGAAGGGCTTCAGGAACTTCTGTATCTGGCACATCTGGAACTATATCACCTGCCAGTCCTGGAGATCGTGTCCATGAGTTTCCTGTGCCGCAGGAGGAAGAACCGGCCAGCAATGTGAGCAATGGGAGTAGCAGTAATGGTAAGTTACACTTGAATAGCAGCAGTGACTGCATATCCATATTATTCTAATTAGAAAGTGTGCCAATACCGCCTACATCTATTTATAACCATAAAAAAGAAATCTACTGCGGAATGCTTTCCAGGCCAGGAAAAATAGATAAGTAACACATGGGAAAGTTCTTTGCTTGGTGAAAATAATTTTTGACTACCAATGGAAACTTGAGTTAAATCCATAGTGCAGGCAGAGATAAGACAATCGATTGAAATCGGTGGGCTAAAAAAGGACCAAAAAAGTAGTTGGCAAGGAAGGGGAAACCCTTTCTTTCAGGAAACAAAAAGGGAATGACTCTCGTTTTATTTATACGCATCACCAAGAACAGGGATCCTCATTGCTTCATGTATGTATTCATCCCACAAAGTTTTGTTCGTCTGTCGTCACAAAAAACTTTTCTCAACTTTTACTTTAAAACACCTGTTTCTCAGCCATTTTCAGAAACTGCCTGTTTAAAAATAACTTGGAGGAGGAGCATATATACTAAATGTTGAGGGAGTAATTGGTGCATACTTTAATTCATCACCAAAATGAAAGAAACTTTTTTACCCTTTGTTTAGTGGGTTAAATAATCCAGTAGCATTCAATTCGGGTGGCGAATGAGTTTCCCAACCGAATAACGCACAGTTATTGCTCACTTGGAAAAATACTCAAAGAAATCTTTTGAGATCTGAGAAAAAACAGAGTTTTCCTTTTAGCTACTCACAATTAGAGAATTGGAATCGACTTGAAAGTGTTCCCCCACTTACAACTCTGTTCCTACTCAAAGAAAAGCTTTAGAGTTGTTTTCTTGAATGACAGTTGAAATAAATTCCTTCTATTTTTGCCCACTGACCGGGTAATTGAATCACTACTACGACGTCTTAAACGCAAGTTCACCCAACATGAACCAATTTAGAGGGACACCTACTTTCCATCGAAAATCGAATGTTAAAGCTTGGGTAGCTTGACGAAGGGCACGTAGGTGTTCCCTTTCAATATCTCCTTGATCCACATCTTATTCTATATGTAAATAGTTGAAAGCGTGAGAATATTATGCAGGATCATGTTTGCCATCTTGAACTTGTGCTTCAAAAATAATACAAAAAAATGACAATTTCACATTCAAATTCCGTCAACTCTCGTCATCATTTCATTGTGCTTGTTCCTTGTTAACATTTTTCATCTTCTTGTTCTGTTTTTGAAGACTCTTTACTACGTGACTAGAATATGGTTCACACATTATACAACTCCTCCATTTAAATTTCCAGGAAATAGCAGTATTATCATCATGTGCATCATTATCCACATTATTCCGTTCATTCATACAAGACTTTAATATCCTTTATTACATCGCCATTTCTCACGTAAACGCTTTCTCTCTGCTCTAACCTCCGCACAAACAGCTTCACATCTCATTGTACTTAATATCATATGGGACTTCAAAGAGGAATAAGTAAGTTTTTCTCTCATTTTACGAAGAAAAAGTTGCTCGTTTTATTCACAAGTGAAACGCGAGTACCGTCTCTTCATTATTTCTTTGTCTTGTAAATTTGACTCTACTATAATGTTACATAATGCATATATGAATATATTTGTGTTTTCTCTTATGCAATTTCCTTACTTACCATGTATCATGGCTTTTAAATAACATGATGCCAAAGGCCAAACGTTTTGTACATTACTTTTTTATAGGCACAACAGCAGATATTGATAGCATAGCACCTGTCATGGATTTAATCAGTCGTTTTATACTGTCGCTTTATTCCCTAGCCCGATGAATTGAACCTTGAAATTTAGAAACTTTTTGCATTTTTAGGGTTCTAAAAATAATGCAAGATAAGCTTAACCCTTCCTTTTTTTTATTATCGCATCGTTTGTACACGATAAATTTCTGGACACTATAATACTGTACCGTCTGGCCAGCTTTCACTCATGTTTCTCATTCATTTTTCTTATCGTCTCACATATTTTTTAAAGAAAAGGGTTCTCTCCACCTTCAGTTGTACACTCGTCCATTGTTCTTGCCTCCTTTTGTGAACCTGTCCCTTCATACTCTTTCCGGAGGCAGAGTAAAGGCTTGTCTGGGGTACTCTGTGAACAGATGTAGAAATACAGACATAGGTTAAAGTTATGCATATTATAATGTAAACATAGACTACATTTATGTATATACAGCTCAGATTAAAAGAGGCATAAGAAATTCTTTTTTGAGCTGCATCATATCATAGCATCGTGCAGACTGTTTAGACTCCGCATTACATTACAGGCTTTTCTCCTGTCTACTTTTTGCCTTTTCTTGAATTGCATTGCAATACAGAACACAAGTTGCGGAGAACTGGTTGACTGCCATAAATCTTTGAATCTATCTAAGTGAAGGAGTAACAACGCAACGTACAGCCACTTTCTTTGTCCACATATCTCGCTTGTACTTCACTGATGTATTCACCCAGGTGGCTTAATTCACAACCATGTCTCTTCTTCTTTGTACTGCACACACACACACATTTTTCTTTTCCTCTGTGTAATTGTGTAGCCCTATATATTATGATGTACGTATAAACATAAAAAAATTTTACTTGCCATTTCCCCCCGTAACCTTCCGTATTTGGTGGGTGGGTAAGGAACAATTTCATTGTAGTGCTGCTACGAATCCCTTTTTACTCTCTCTCAGTCTGTCTTATTGGGCTACTTTTGTGCTTGTATGAGCCTAGAAGGAAACCTGAATCCGCACTATCAGCCTCCTTTCCCCTCATTTCATTGTTACACAGCTCAGGCAGCATAGTAAAGTGAATTCTAAAGAAATTTTATTCATGGCCGTCTCTTTCACTGCTACTTTTGTGTGTGCAGGCATGCATGCATAACCTTACTAACCTTCTAAGACCACTCTTGAGTCGCTCCCTTTTTATAAATCGGTCAACGTAGGGAATAATAAAACAGACGATGGGGGCGATTTCTCAGTGAAGAAACCTGGCATGGAAGGGATTCATTGTTTGTATACACTTTCTGTACTAATAAAAAAGTAAAGGAAAAATAATATCAGAGCTTCTCAACCAGAATTGGCCATGCTTTAAAATGGAACATTTATATTAGGTCTCTGCTCAAATCACGGAATTGTAGAACACTGAAAATTCCAAAAAAAAATCATCTCATCTTTTAAATATATTACAACGGAAGAAATCAACCGGGAAAAGAAAATGTCAGAGTTAGTGTCACCCTAATTTTACGCTGCTTGAGCTGGCACAATGAATGAAAATGGACGTGAGTAAATTGCAAACAATTTAAATCGCCCAAACTCCTACTTTCAGGGGGAAAATATTCAATTTCTGAGAAATCGACTTTGAAAAAACGGATACATACATATGTTTCGGTAGGGAAACGGTAAACGCAAACAATTCAAAAGGAGTTGCATCACTTCACAGCATATTCGTGTTATCCCTATTTTAGTATTTACTTACGTTGTTCATGCCACCAACTCCAATCCGACTTTATCTGTTGGTTGGACCGTTATCATCCATCCATCCTCTTCACAAAGAGGGTGGAAGTTGACATGACATACACAATACCAGATGGATTGCATGCGTACACCAAACATAATTCATGACTGGTTCAAAGCTCTTTCACTCCGACAAGAGGACGAGGTACTCCTAAAGTTCTCTGTTCCATTCCAGATTGGCGGGATGAGTAATACTAAGCTTTTTCTTTTCCCTTGTTAAACAAGAAGAGAGAAAGTGAATAAAACGACTTCGTAAGGAAATGGATTACATGGGAAAAGTCTTGGGATTTGGGGTTACGTATTACATTTTTACAATATCTTCTTACGAGAAGTAACGGGGGAAGTGTAGTTTATCACAATATAAATGGATGAAACCTTTTATCCTCCATCTTTTTGTAGCTTTTTACGCCATTCTCCCGTCCTGGTTTGTATTTTTCTCTAGGTTGGTCTGACACAGCTTGAACAAAATATAGGATGTTTGACGAAGAGTTAAGGAAAAAAAACTTTTGGGTGTTTTGTAGCGACATATGTTCATACGCCGATATATTTGTCGTTAATGCAGATAAGCAAAAAACAAATTTAGCCCGGGTTGTAGACAACAATGTCGTTGTACTTTCCATCATCATGCACTTTTTCTCGTTCCGAGCATCATTATGTCATTTGTCAGTTGGCAATTTGCAAGTTGTGCTGATGCTGACAGGAAATTGCCCCCGTCACACTCGGCATTGCCCGCCTACCACCACTCTTGTCAAAAATCAAGTGCGTACTTACTTTCCCCTTGTTTCTGGACTCTCGAGTTGGGCAAATCAATTGTGTCCCTATCCCAATCTATTTTTCGTTGCTTGTTTTCAGTTCAAGATGGTAATGATGACGGTGATTGACTTTTCCGTTGCGCACTTACAAACTATTCTTGTATTGGTCTTTGGTTTTGTATTGTATTAAACGAATAATTTTCCAGTCACTCACTTGTGACGTGTGTATTAGTTCTAAAGTTAGATTAGATTTGGGGCACCCAACCGTAAACTTTGTGATGAAAGGGTGTCTGCGTTTAAAAGTTTTTTTTTTGCGCAAAAAAATGGGATGTAGCAGCTCCACTTATTTTTGTTTCCACTTGACTTTCATATTATGACCAGAAGGGCAGATGAGTTTGGGAGATTGCGGTGTAGTGTGGCTATTTTTGTTGTCCTGTCACGTACAGCTCTTTTGTCACGACTTGTTTTCCCCTAATACCTACATGGTCGCTGGAGAGTAAGTTATAGTGTGGAAAAATGAGGGACGATGATCCACATCATGATCATCAAGAGCTGTAATGGATTTGCTGCCTACAATAAAAAAGATCGGGGTTGACGGCTCACTCCAAGACAGATAACGACGAAAACATACCACTAAAGATAAGTGTAAGTATGCCATAATTATAATGAAGGAATGCATATATCCATCTGTCTAGGGAGACAGACTGGATAGGATTACGCTCCAGTCCAATCCAGTATCCGCATAGCTCAAGCTGCTTTAAATGCTCTCTCTCTCAATCATTGCACCAACTTGTTTTGTAGCAAAGACGTTTCAGTTAAATGAGTTTGAGAGACGACGAACTTGTCTGCAATTATTATCTCATCTTTATCTGCTTGCTAATCCCATATGTCTGCGGATTTTTTTTTATCATGGTCACATCAAACTAAAAAATGTTGAGATGGGACAGTCATTGACAGGCTGGTTAAGTGGCTGTGACGATAATCTCGGCTATGTCTTACCAATCCACAGATGGGAAATGACTGGAAAAATATAAATCAAAGGCTGTTAACGTCAAACTGAGTTTGCATGCTTCCTGTCTGTTCGACACTATTCTGTGAATTTTTTGCTGTAATATTTTTTTAAACTCAATTTTAACCCAATAAACGTCACATGTGCACCTTTTCTTTTATAGAAACATAGAATTTTCTGAAGCTCACACAAAACGTATTTTTATTACCATAACCGTTCTAAGAAAGGTTACCAGATGGGAACATATTTCCCTTTTCCAATTTGACACGGTAATATTCAGATTTCCCAGTATGCTAAAAATGCCCAGTTTCCAATCTGTCTCAAGGTTTTTTAACAAAGAAAAATGTTGACGGTTTTAAAAGGGGCTGAGTTGCTATTAGCCTGAAATCCTTTGTTATATACATTTTGCCCACAGAATAAAAATTAGTGAGCAATAATGATACTAGTTTCTAAAATATGAGTAGTTCCATAAAAAAATGAGTGTCACGTTCATTTCCTTCGCAACATATTTTTGCTCTTGGTTTAGACCTGGGCAAACCGGAGGATGATGATACAGTGCAATCCATTCAGGTGCACACATCTATTAAATGTAATAAGCATCCAATAAAAAACTGGAGTTGAGTTACGTTATGGCCACGACTTTGGTCGGTCGAAAGTTTTCCAAGCACGTTTGAAAGCAGCTCTGTAAGAGTCACAACTCTGAATCCATCCAGCATAACAGTGATCTGGTTCTGGTTGGGGAGATCGAGGCTAGGGAATAGCTACAGGGAAACGTTTGCCTTTAGACATTATAATGATGATGATTGAGGGAATGTTGGCCATAATAGTCAATAGTCATAATAATCATGAAGATTGAAGTGTCCATTAATTTTCGCAGTTTTCCAATTTGCTCTCTCCGCCGTACAGGGGACCTTTTAGGGGAGTTGTATGATGGTAATAAAAAGGATTATGCTTTTTTTGTGTTGCATTTTGCCAAAAGCATGGAGCATCCACACTGACCTTGTGCTATTGACATGTTCTCCTCTCTTTTTTACCACACTGACCTGCTTCATTATAACTTTAGGGGAGAAACTCTGTAGTTCGGACAAAAATACAGGTATTGAGCTTCAACCGCCATCTCAAGAAGCTCTTATGTTTACTTCCTCTTTCCTCGTGAATTTGCTGATTGACACGGGGTTTGCCTCCACTAAAAGTTGTAATTATAATGAATGTGTTTTTTTCTCTCCTACCTTCCATCTCCATTGATCCGGGAGTGAAACGGAGACAAAAACAAGTCGTTGTATGGCTTTTATCACAGAATTGAACAGGGTTGTTGTGCGTCATGAAAAATATGAAGTTAGGACCAAATAACCATCATAATGGAGGAAAATGTTGTTGTTTCACATAATCGGATTGATCAAGTCAGGTGAATGCAGAGAATCCAACGAAAATGAAAGGAAAACAAAATCAGCAATAATAAATTATATATTAAATTTCAAACCTTTCAACTTTATTATATTCCATTGAAAATTAGAGGTCAAATTAAATTTCCAATTGCTATAATATTGTTCAGATTGTCAATCATAAATATCACAAGATCAGAATGTAACTTGTTTACATATAGATGGATGGAAGTTTATATTTAGTCTGCTAATGGAAAATAATTAGGTTGTTTATTAAAATGTCCCATGTTGTTGTGCAACAGTTTGCAATCCAAACATGCCTTTTACTTTTCAAGGAAAGGCAATGATGGGTCTATCTCCATCATTCACCACTGGCTCCGGCATCTCAGTGATCCAGCTCTGGACCTTCTCGACTCGTCCAACCTCTTGCATTCTTCCCTTCCGAATAGAGTGATAAGTAACACCCGAGTACGGGTTTGGTTCTTGTTGGTCGGAGTTGGTCTTGACGCTGCAGGTTGTGGTCATGGTCGCGGTCTCGACAGTAGTAGTAGTAGGTTGCTCAGTGATTCGCTTGAAAAAGCGGAACGGATGTTTCAGCCGGTCCCATATCTTAGAGAAAGTTCCACGCTTGTTGTTTCCAGATCCAGATGATGGGTTAGAGGCTTGGCTACGCTCACGCTGATGTTGACGTCGTCCTTTCCGAGCTTGCATTTCATACACCATGGTCTTCACACAGCGACGTTGATAGTCATAGTCAGGATGCACCATTTCTGAAAATCACATAAAAATCACCTCAATTAAGTTTCAAATAATACAATCATGTCAGGAATCATTATCAGAACAAATTTTTAAATCTTTTAAATGCGTACTCTTACGGAACTGGGCCGGAAGGCCCGCATGCAAGTGGAGATGGCCGCTGTAAGGCACGTACTTGGATTTTGGCATCTTTGATCCCTAAAAATTCAAATGATATGCAGTTGGTCAATATAAAATGTGGCGAAATGAGTTGTTATCACATTAATAATGGCAGAAAAATAATAATTACCTTCAACTTTGTATAGTCAGGCATGGGCAACCGATTGTTAGGCTACCATCAACGATACTTCCTAGAAAACTAATGTCGTATTTTGTGCGAAATGCACTTAATCAATACCGACTTACTAAATTCAACTCTCTTATTGACCTATTTAATTTCTTGGATCAATTCTAATAAAAAACAATAAGGTTCTATTTTTTAACAATGGCTAACTCTACCTATTCCTACTTATATGTGGTTTGGAGCACAATTAAACGTATTCTAAGAAGATGAAAATCTCGTTTCGAACATAAAAACAACTAGTGGCACTTTTCAGGGTCAGACTAACGCTCTGGCTAAAAAATCATAGGGTGTGTATGCTGATGAATCAGAGAACAAGAGTCGACTGAATGCAGCGAAAAATTAACATCTTGTAATCTACCCTCCAGAGAGCCTCCGATATTTATGGGGTTTGGCCCAGAGTTCGAATTATTGTGCAAGATATGGTTAATGGCAAGAGCATTTATATCACAAACGCGAGCAAGATGAAGACGAGGTACTTTTATGCCAATGAGTATTATGAACCCAAACCATCACCATATATATACGCTGGAGTTGTGGTTGTGTTGTGAGTTGTGACACAAGCACACTCGTGCTTAATGCTCTCATTTTCCTTGCTAACAAGCATCTTTACATCATTTCCACTGGCCACAAAAAGAGCAGAGATTAAGCTCCTGCGTTGGATTGTTCTTGCAACAGGATATTGCTTACATTATGTAAACAACAGACATGAGACAAATTCTATAGAATACATTTCACATGCCTAATACTACCCTTTGACACCTTTGACTTCTTTGTAAAAGTAATACATATACTTTGAAACGTGTTGTTGTAAATGGTTACATAAAACATGTTAAAACATAAAAATGGCCAGTAGTTTGGAGTGGAGTTGTGTTGCAATTCAATATACAAACCTCCAATGCGCGTACGTAATATTTAATTTAAATAACATTAAGATACAATTTTCTCAGAAGTTTCATAATTTGCTAATTCACTGCGACTGGGTTCAACTGACATATCAGCCTCGCCATCTTGTCGTCGTCGGCCCTGATAAGCATCATAATTTAAACTACATTAGCTATTCAGCTTTGGTACACTAAAATATATGCACGTCTTGTGAATTTAATGCATACATATTTATTCTGCTAATGGGGCATCGTGTTTATTCCAGAAATAGGAACTGGTGGCGACAGAGCCTTGAGTAGAAGGGAAGATTTGTCGCGGCGTCGATTAATTTACATGCATTAAAATGACAGTGTCGAAAAACAAAATATATATAATACAATGCAGTG
>JAQGAP010000434.1:0-35479 GCA_034697805.1 Orchesella bifasciata | reverse complement strand
AATATCAATATGAACTCTGTGAATGATTTTCAATTATGCTATTTCACTTTCAAAGGCTTCTGAGATTGTAATCTCATGGAACTACTTGTAGGCATTGGTATTCACAGCATTATGGTATGAGAACTGAAGAAATGTATTAACCACTATCAAATGAAAACGGCCACAATTCTTTTTGTATTTTCAGGAGATATTTATGGGTTAACAAAGGGTATAAATGGCATCGAATAAAAAATGTCGAGGACTTGGATACAAAGAAAGCATGTGAGGTTGAGAACTGTAGAGCGTACAGAGACCATTGTATGTCCCTGTAGGGTACAGTGACTTCTCACCGTAAACACAATAGTGAATCTTGTAGTTATTGGGTGGTCTTCAGGATTCTTTAATACCTCTATAAATTCGATGCTGTAGCATGTAGAGTTGAGGTTGTTCATTCATGATATTATGATCCTGACTCAGGAGTCAACAGATCTGAACTCAAGAGCATGTCAACCAAAGCTGATTCATATAGAAATTCTCATTAGCGTTATAATTTCGCCAAGTTTAGGAAATTATGCTTCCAAGCCTACCTTTTTTGCTTACAACTTGGTTTTGGGGTTATGTGCTACAGGTTGTAATTTACATTTTACAGTTAAAACCACGAATCTTATAATTAGTTAATGTTACCCAATTCAATAGGTTTCTTGAAGGGCATTGGTTTGCCACATCATATTTATATTATGTATGTCTTGCAAGCTATTCTACAATTTGGGAAACATATCAATGACTTGTTTTCTCAGGTTTTTACCTCCTGAGCCCTCTCCAAACGGTAAATGTTTTTAGGGTGAACAACTGTGTCAATTTGACACGGGCGGAATTCATGTAAATGCTTTATAAAAGTAATCGAGTTGAACTGTAACTGACAAATGAGAATAAGTCAATTGCAGCTTTCCTACTTAAAGAAGCCACTACAGAGCATCAAACCATATTTACAGGCATAACAAGCCGAGACTGTCAATGAAAACTGTGTTCTTTGAGAAACCCCTTGTCAACAAAAAGCCAATAAGCCACAAAGTCAGCGCCGGCAACGTGAATGACTCAAAAAGTCATATTTTAAACTATAACAACGCATGTCGCGAATGAGGAATGACATTTATTTCAGTGAGCTCCAACTATTCATCAACGCCGTCCTATAACATTGTGCTACAACAATCTCATTCAGCTCCAGCTACAACAATCAGATCACTTGAAGAAGAGACATGGGTGCTCGAAATACAGTTTGCTCCATTATCACCGGCCTACAATGAATGCGATCAAAGGTGTGGGGGTGGGTTTCAAGAACTGAAGGGTGCATACCGTCAAAGAGATCCCTACTACAGCTCCAGATACTTCTGCCCTGCCCACCACTCGTATGGCCTACTTGTAAAGTTGTGAGAAACCTGCCCGAGTTTCGGGTTTCAAATTATGGTCTCCTCAAGCTTCACTTCACAATAGGCTTGTTCATTCATTTGTTATCAAAATGAGAACGACGTACATGACTTTAAAGTCAGATGATCTGCCCCTAACACTCGACATTCATAAAAATTATGTACTTCTTTCTGTCCTACTCCTACTACTAGAATTATATCATATCGCATCACCCACTACATTTACTTACATGTGCCGATCACAAAGGACAATTGATATTGTGGCCAGAAGAATGAACGCAAAGTCAGAATCAGCAAAAAGAAGCCGCTCTGCTCTACAGAAAAATTAATTTTGTGGAGATGCCCTGCTAGGGTAAAAGTTGGCACAGAGAAATAATAATAATAGGAATCAAAGCTACGATACTTACTTAAAGCGGTGAGCTTGCTTTGAATATATTATGTTGCACCCTTAACTAGAAATAATACTACAAGGATGGATACAAATAGCTGTTACTTCCCACTATTGTTGTGGCACTTGAGCCAATGTTCATGATCCATTTGGTTTTTAGTATAATGAAATGAGACACCGAAAGCTGACTTTTTACTCTCATCCAATGTTTACTCATTGTGTTTTGGGTTCGGACTCTGTTTGTGGATGAAAGAGAAAGAGAGAGAGAGATGCACCAGATATTTTGTTACAAACACCATTGTACTCATTCATGTATGTTGTCCATAAACTGATGTATCATGTTGCTCATTTCACACACAAAAAGCTAGAAGCCTTAAATCATTGTCCCTGTGGCTTGTAAAGTAAAAGTCATTATTGAAAAGTGCTTTGAGAGCTGTGTGATGTGATATATTATGCAGTCTGCAAGTTTGGGGCTCAGATAGGCGCGATGGAAACCGTGAAAAATCTCACCCTTTCCGTCAATGCAAATGACTGCTGTGAATTTGTCGTCTCCTCGTTTTTATCACAAAAACCGGAGGACCTCTCCAAATTATTTATGCGTGGATGCACCACACTGAGCTTATGTTATTGGCAAACAAATGATCATTCATGATGATCCCCGATCATGTACGCCAGTTCTGTAACAGGATCACAAATCAGGGTACAAATACTAACGATGAACAGTAGTGAAATGTCATAAAAATGAAACATCTCTCATAAAATCTAGACCTATTCTAATCTATTCATAACATAACCATATACATACATATCTAACTAGAAAAGCCAAGTCACCCTCCTCTTCTCCATGTGTTCAAGTAAAGTTTGGAGAAGGATGAGCACTTTGAAAAACAGAAGTATGAGTCTGGAAAATGAAGCACATCAAAAAGATAAAAGAATAACAATTAATTTGAGCCAACTGGGAACAGATTTATAACTGTGCAGCTCTCATTCTTCATGGAGTGTCAGTTAGGACCCCAGTCTATGCCCCTTTTATCACATGAACCTGCGTAGGTCGGGTTGCCTATCGTGTTAGTCATGTTCATTTAACCATATATGCGTTGCAAGAATATGTGCGGATATAACACAGATATGTTTAAATATAATATAAATTATTTCTAGTATAAGCTTACCTTTTAACTGATGAAAAATTTACGACAACGCCAACCCAAGGAATAGACGGCAAGAAGAATGTTTAAGCCTGTAATCAATCAATGAAACTCTTTAGCTATTAAGACTTGTCAGCTGATTATAAACGAGCAGTTTTAAAATAAACCACACCACTGAATAATTAAACCGACGCTGATTTGATGAATTGAAATATTTAGGAAGAAATACAGACGCACAACACGTTCTCTTCGCTCTTGAATTAAGAACAATTAATTCGCTTCCAATGACGACACACAAGAACTACTGTTTACAATCGACAAAACTTCCGTTTTAACAATACGGAGCTAATGGTGATGGATTGCATTGGAATCGAATTGAACTACAAATAAACTGTGATCTGCGCAATCCGACTCAATTTAGTCTAACTTTTATGACTGAATATTACTTTACTTACCAGAAATTACTTCACTTTAATTAGATAACAAACTGAATTATTCCAATTCGTCAATAACTGTACTACTCCAGTCGACAACGCTGACACTTTGAGAAATTGATATCTTTAGTGCTTACTGCTTAGGTTATGATCACAATAAAAACCAGATTCTCACCTTGAAAAAGAAAACAACCCACGGCACCTTGCCTCTACCGAAATAAAAGTGCTTTGTAGAATGATGCAATTTTTTAGAGAAATAAAAATCCACTTTGATTTTTCGATTGATGTCATTGAGGCCGTACAAAAAACAATGAAGAATAATGTAGCCTGAATGGAAATTTCTTTCTTGCGCACTGAAGGTATTTTTCATATGAGATGTAACTTGAGCAAAGTTTTAATACAAATCCATACGAGCATCTTGTTTCATTTAAGTATATTTTTTCAAAATAATTTGATATTGCTGAGATGAGTATTGAATAAGTTTATATTTCAATTCTGGCAGCATTTTTGCTTCTATCAGTAAAATATGTGGAGAGAGTGTTTGTTTCGTTATTGTAACTTTAGGGTTTATTAATTAATTGAACACATCATAAAGTCATTTCAGTTCCAACCATTTTGATATAAATGATTACATTTTACTCTGTACAAGAAAAAATACACATATAAAATACTGTAGCATTGACTAATAGCGTGAGATTAACTTGGAATGCGTGAATTTATACTTTGAGCACAAAATTTAAACATATTTTACATATAATATATGTAATAAATACAGTTTTGTGAAAAGTATTTTGCATAGTTTTCATATTTTTATATTTCAATGTGAAATACAAGCTCCTTTTATAGACGGGTGGTCGGCATATATGTTGTAATAAGGTCAGAATAACTTGACTGATTATATGATTTTGGTAATAACTATAAAGTTCACTATGACAATCAATCGGCCCACATCACGAGAAGGGAAAATGGGAAATGGGCGGAGGCATGGAGAGCATAAAAGGCAGAGCGTAGGGTGATGTTACAGAGCCAAAGTCAGTAATGGCCGAATGAGACGGTATAAGGGATGGATTAAAGGGATGAAAAGGGTTTCCCAGGCCAATCATTCCGGATGATGCAGTATATACTGGTCGTTGATGTGTTCTTGTATGTTTTTTTAAGTGATCCTTTCGTCCAAACTTTTTACCACAGTGAGTACATGGGTATGGCCGAAGACCTAGGTGTAAAACAAAAGGAAAACTATAAGTATACGTTTGCCCCAATTTTGCATCTTTACTTTTGTAGGTTGGTTATTTCACGTTTCCAAATTATCAAAATTAAGGAAATATCTTTTACCTGTATGAATTCTTCGGTGACGGGTAAGCTCTTCGTTTCTCGTGAAACTTTTCCCACAACCCTCATGTTCACATTGGAATGGCCTTTCACCTAGAAAAGTCAAAAGAATTTAATCATAAGTAAAAGTTTGATGAAAGAAACTTTATCTTGACATGCAGACAAGGAATGAATATGTAAATGCATTTTACTGTTTGAACTATAAAATTTACTTACCAGTATGTATTCTGATATGTCCGCGCAATTGTCCGTTGTTGGAAAATGCAACTTGGCAGTGCGGACAACGGAATCGTTTCGGCCTTTGTCGTTTCACTTTCATGGAAGCGGGTGGTTCCGGTGGAAGAAGGCCCATTGCGGTTAGCTCACTTCTTGATAAGCTAGCCAGCTCGTTGATTGAGGATGAGTTCATGAAATTTGGTGTGGTAGGAGTATTAGGACTACCTGGAATGTAGTATGGAAAATTTGCATGGTCCATCTCTATATGATTTGGAACAATTTTTCCAGCATCTGCTGCCACAGGATTAATCGAAAGTTGAGCATGACGTCTTCCGTCTGTGCTACTGGATTTATCATTTCCTCTAGATGAATTGGATGGAGCGAACTTTGCAGAAATGGAACTACAGGGTTCTTTACTGATTTTGGGTTTCACATCTTCAGAACCAACTCCTGAATGATTGGGACTTAAGCATTGATCCAAACTATCATTGGAGTTGTTAGTCACAAAGGTTTCATTAGCTGCCAAGTCCCACGGACGGAATATCTTTCCCAAAAGGGTCATTTTGATGACTATAAAAAACTTTCGTAAACTGATACTTTTCCAGCAGCGAACAAAACAAGTACTTGCTACTGCTTTTTATCACTTCACATCAAAAAATTAGCAGCAAAAATCTCGATTCGGACACCCACACACTTGTTCACTACTTCCAGCACTTGAGATATCAGCTTAGTGTCAACAGGAGAAACTTGATCCCTTCTCAACAAGAGATGACAAGGGAATAAAACTTGTGGCTAACAAGGTAAGTGATGTCAAATGAAATGTAATCCGATAAGAGGCTTAGGGAGGTCAGACCACAACTGATGGCTCTTTGCTGAGGGTTTAACTACTTATGAAGGTACTTCAACACACCACTCAAGGGTCCATGAATTATGAACTCAGCTCTATACCTCTAAACCTACTCATAGCCACCACAGCAAAGCCTCTGTGTTTGTTGATTTGTTGTTACTTTTTTCATGAGAGTGGAAATACATGGGGTTTCATATCGAGTTTGGCCAACTTGTGCCCACTTAGATTATGTGATATATTTCCACCACCGCTACCACTACCAGAGTTGCTCCCTGTCTGCCCATCCGTTGACAATGGCGATGACAAAAAGGCTGAGAAGAATGAAAAATCACAGGGAAAGGGCCCTTTAAAACTCATCCCATGAGATGATCCAGTCGTGGTTGCAGTTTACATACCTAACGTGTACTTTTACATTGTACATCGTGTGAGTTGCATCTGTGAACAAATGTGTATCATGATATGATATGATGTTTCGGCCAGTTGTGCTTTTGATGTGTGTGACTTTACAATATCAACATACAAGAAATGCGCCGGTTAGTTAAGCCCATAATGTGTGATTGTATGCATTTGCGACATAATCCATAAGTAGGTATATAAAATCTCAAGTAAAGTGAAACTAACCAGGAGGAAACCTACTTTGTAAATAATACGGGGTACATCATCAGCCGGAATATAATTTTTAATAGCGACTTAAATCTTAAATAGAATTCTATAACCCAGCTCATAATTCAAATTGGTACTCTACTACTAAACTAATGCATGTGACGATTCCTTTTTTGACGAATTCATTGTTGTCTTTACTCAATTTTGACGGCAGTTTCAATAAAAAAATGTCTGTTAAATATTGTTTGATGCATACAGGTATAGTATCTCTTGCTTAAGATATTCGTCTCTACGTCTCTTGAATCTGTAAGAATTATATATAACATGTCAGAATTGACCGAAAACAGAATTCTCCAGTTGAAACTATCATTGGAATGTGATAATAGCAACTTTATACAATAACTTATACATTCTAAATGATAGTTTACTCTAATGCATGTGACGATCCCGGAGTGCAATCATTTTTTAATGTAAACGATGCTTTCAACGTTTTCTTTGTTAAATATTATTTCGAATCTTTAGGTAGCTGATTACAAACAGAATGTAGCTAATATTTCTAAATCCCTTGAAAACTAATTTCAACGTATTCGATCCACATTTACAGAAATATTTTTAGTCAGAATTTCATAAGCGATAAGCTTGCAAGTATAGAGTGAAATAATCTCACCTGATGGAACTCTACTGTTTCTAGTTTTACTGCAAACGGAAGTTAAGATGACAAAACGATTTTTTTGACGTGTGGGCAAAAAATGTGAAACATCACGTTCCTCATCCATTTCCAGGAGCGTCATGAAAAATCAAAATATTGAAAACCCTTCGCTGTGGGGAACATTTCACCAGTTTGGATTCTGGTTGACCGATGAGTCTGCCAACAAAGAGGACATGGCTTGCATTTGCAGTCCCTCTCCTCATTCATCTTCCAGCATCAACTGAAAGTCGAACATAACAAGAGGTTGGAGCTGGAGTGAAGTGGGTTTTTATTTAACAATTGTTTAAATATGAGTAATAGGCCCATTTTAAAAATCACACAAAAATGGTGACACGTACAGTTTAGCAATCGGCCATTTCCCTTCAATGACGTTTTATCAGGTAGCCCAGCGTAAGGAAAGAAATTGCTCATTCAACAATAGCTGCTCTGTTCTCCTTGTGAGTTGTAATCAGAGTTACAGCCTTTCGTTGAAAAATTACGGAAACATGTCACATTCCTCTCAAAAGGTAAAGACTTGGACTTCTCAACAACAAGAAATAGCTTGCTTTTGGAGGCAACCAAGGATCGGATTGAAGGTGTGCAATTTTTCAATTGGAAATACATACTCACCTCAAATCCCCGCATTATAATGATTAGTTCTATTCATAGAAGACTTATTTTACCATTATGAAATAAATTGTATGGTTTTTTTCGAGGGAGCTGAATAAAAAGTTCCATAACTGGGATGATACGAGACATTCATTCATTATAACAGGCCATGCCCAATCCACTCAAGTATGTAGGTATTGATGGATGGGCCCCAAGAAGCAGTGAGTAGCAAACAACAAAGGATAGAGAATGACAGAAGAGGAAAGTCAAAAAGGCAAGGAGGAAGTGGTCCTGCGTAGTCAAAGAAGTTTGTAACATGCTTCCAAAGGGCATGAAAATGTATCCATACTTCACTGCATTTTTGTGCGGACTACACTGGATACTTTAATTTTGGCTGATTCTGAATATGAATCTTATATAAAGTAAAAGTCGAGTAAAAGTTGGAGTATAGGAGAGAGAGAGAGAGAGAGAAATACTTGACTTTTGTATTTGAATCTTTACAAGGGAGCGATAAAAGGGACGCAAGACTATATGCCTATTTATACGATATTGGTAGCCAACCTTTGTCCATGTACAAAACGTCCACATTACAACTTTTGAGAGCTCTTTTGTTGTACCAATGAGATGCTCAATACAGGATGAAAAAGACCAAGTGACAAAAAAATCATTGATATTATTCAATTTCGGGTTGGTTTTGGTTCCTCCTCACACAAGTACTCCACTTGAGGCTCTGAATGAAAGCAAAAAAAACGAGAGTTGGTATGAATGATGAAATAAAATGTACGCAAGTAATGTTGATTATCATCGTGGCTGCCATCGTATAAATCCCTTTAGCGGTTTATTAATGGTTTGCTCGACCCTTTGCTCGCTCCCTTTCATCTTCACTTTATTGGTTTCAATTCAATGTGCAGTATTCATGTGTGTGAGCACAAGCACACGTTTATAAAAGAACGGTTTTTGCTCATCTGATACGTATCAAGTGTGTGATACTGCTAAGCTAACTAGGGCTTTCAGCTCGGGTTTGGGTGTTGACGGTCTTATAATGTAAATTATTCTCATCAAGGGTCCTCGTGGTTTCATAATGATATTCTCACTATTATTTTCCTCCAGTATATGACCATATTACATGTCATATCGTCTCACATACACATGTAGCAAATGGAGTTTACGATTAAATATTTTGTAGGGAGATCATGGATCCCAGTTGATACTGTGTCATCGCCATAAATCATCAGGGTTGCTATTAATTCAATAGCTGTTTGCCATCACTTCTTAACCCACATCTGTAGTTTTTAATTCACTTAGATTTACGCAGCATCGCATGTAGTCTTCATATAAAGTGCATCATATTAAACGAAGTCATATTTAATAATTTTTATTAGTATTAGGAGTAACCAGGGTGAGACAAGCTCTTATTAGACGTTCGAGTTCCTAGCTGTAGAAGGCTAGCGGAAGGCCTTTGGGGGTAAAGAAGAGAATCACTGGTTTAACCAGCAAAATAATGATTTAAATAGAAAATTACATCTTGCTTGCAATGCAGTTTTCTTGATGCACTTGTGAATGGTTGGTGTTTAAGCACAAGTATGACTTTGGACCAGTTGGCTCATTTAGTACAAGTAAAATGTATGCTAGCAATGGTACGCTTAATTCTCAATTCTCATATATTTTATATGCCTCGCTGGATTTTGATATGGGATTTACTCGTATTTCGGACTTCTCTGGAGGACATGATGCTAGTTTGCAGCCTTCACAAATGTCCGAAACAGTAGGATATAAAAGTGTTATTAAAATAAATTGTGAGTTGGACTGGACTGCGCTACTGCAAAATGTCAGAGTCAAAAGTGAAGAAAAGGAGCGATGACGTGCGACCACATCAGACATCTGAGTCTTTCCACTAAATTACACACAAAAACATCGGCTTTTGACTGAAGCTGGTTACTTAGCACACAGTATAAAGATTTTGTTGACAATGAGTCTCTAGAGAGTTACATTCTTCAATCCCAAAAGGCAGGGACAATCCCTTTTTTTGAAGGTACGATGCATGGGCTTCTCCCTCTGAGCCTCCATTCGGTTTAGCTTGATATAAAAACAATCAAACTCTCATGTCATATGCCTTGTTCTCATTCAGTGGTTTTAACCGAAACAGTCAACAACAGTAACGTATTCTGATCCTCTTCTATATCAACAATAAATGATACCTTTGAAACCTTTGCTCAGCGTATGAAATGAGCAGCAGAACAATATTTTGTGTTCTGTTCTCGTCCTTGTTCGAAGAGTCAAAATCTCAGTTAACCGTATATACATTTGCAGGAGGCAGTTTGATCTTTTCACGCTCTTTGCTTTTCCTAACCAGCGGTGACAGTCACTCTGTTTCGTGCTAAAGACACGGCTAAATCGGAACTTTTGGGGACAATGGTGGCGATGACAGCTTATTATGCTGTGTGAAATGTTCAGGAAAGCTAAACCAACACTTTATTTTCCCGCACCGCCAACCAAATCCTGTCATTAATGCCAAACTACTTTTGTTTCAACTAAAGTCTGCTGTAGGACATTCTTGTAGCAAACAGTTAAGCCCAATCTAACAGGAGGTAATCTTCATGTGGGGCATTTAATCAGAAGGATAAACAAACAAGAAGGATCTATGCAACTTAAGCCTACTCAAAATTAATTTAGAAGGAATATTTGAACGAATCAGGTTTGAATACTTAAAGAAAAGCAAACAAGTAAATTGGTGGCCGATGGCTCAAGGAATAATTGATATTTTAACCTTTGGAGAAAACAATCATTTTTCTGTTTTTTGTTGAAAAGTTTCATAATTCATCTGCTCGAAAGTCAGTAAATTATGCGTTTTAATGCTTTCAACCAATTCAAGTAATATTCATCATTCAGGAAGAATTCAGGTTCTACTAAACCCCAAATGAGCGTCAGCTGACTTTAAACAATTAGGGATATACTGCATTGCTTTTAAACACTGTTGATTTAAAGTTGATGATGATTTAACCGAAGTAAAAAACATCTATGTACGAAGAGGTTCGCAAGTTTATGAATGAGACACCTGGTAATCACCAACATGCGTAAGTGTAGGATTGCAAGCGAAGCACAGGGACAAAGGTGAAAGGGCACATAAACTGTGGTTGAGTGTCTGAGTGCCCCGGCGCGATCTGCTACCGTTTAAACTAGAGCAACTTACTTACTTACAACTAGCAAGCTAAGCCAGAATCTATCGTGTTTTGGTTGTTTTGATTTCTGACATCTGAGCAAAGTGTTAGAATAATTCTTTTTGCATTTAATCATTAAAAATGGACGACGATCATTACGAAGAAGCCGATCCCATCTCATTTGTACTCAGAGCTTGTATTTTAGCAGTTTATGCGATTTGGCTGATATATTTTCCCATCCGTGAGTATCGAGATTACCAGCGTCGTCGTCGTCAGCAGCGTCGTATTCGTCCTCAGTAATCCATTACGGGTAAGTGAAAATGTAGCTTTAAATAGTTAATATACATTAAAAGTGAGCACCTGCCCATTTTTTCGACTTCCCTGAAATGGAGGTATTCAATATTGATCAGTAGCAGTTCCTTAATCGGGGTAACCCTAATCACGTGAAAAGCTACTTGTAGTCTGCACCACCGTCATTTTAAGAGGATATCCTCATTGAATTTTGGTAAACAAAATAACAAACGAAGCGACAGTTATTTATTTACTTGAGACTCCAAAGATGAGAAGTTGTTGAGATTTATTGTAGTATTTGTCTGCCCGTCTGCTTTCTCAATAGTCTCTGCAATCAGTTTTTGAGTTTCCTCAATAATAATAAGAGCGTTGATAATAAAGTTGTATTTAATTTCTAAGAGGATCCTTTAGGTTGTAAGACTTACAACGCGTAGCAAACAGTTAGTGCCAATTGCCAATTTTCTGGAGGTAATCTTCCTGGACATTGACTCAGAATATGAACAAAATTATTAATCTTTACACTATGGAACTATTCCAACTTAATTTAGAAACGCAAACACATGGGTTACATGTAACCATTGCTATTCGGGATTCAATCCCAAACTTTTAAATGCCATGGATGGTAGTAACTATTCATTTTCTGATTTATCTATATTCATCAATATACAAATAAACCATACAAAAAGCTATACTAATACTAAGGTCATCCTGCTAAGCCGTAAAATGTCTGGCGTTTAATTTTTGTTTAAACTGGGGGGAACTGATACTCAAGCTTTTTCAACTCTACAACCTTGTGAAACAAAACGTAAAGTTACAGTACTTGTCATGCGTTTAGTTTTTACCTGGATGTTTGAATAAATCACCATTCCATACAAATATTCAAACTATTTTTCTACAGAAGCATTCAACAGTTTATACAACTGGTATTGGGAAACTGGAGCTTGTGACTGTTCTGTTTTCCATGCATAAATGCAAAAGAATCCTTTGTCTCGCTGATCTTCTGCTGCTCATTCTCCTTTATTGCAAGCTTGCTCAAGTATTGTCAGTGGTGACTAGTGAGTAAAAAAGAACTCGAGTTGAATCCTAGCAACTACTAGGCCTGCTCCAATAGACCACGCATGGAAAGCAAAACAGCCACATTTGCATTGGCATGGATATTGTAATCAACATAGAGCTTCTGTATCCAAAATACGGCCATATGAATGTCGGCGCAATGTACCAGTCTCCAAATAACATTTTGCATTACAACGTGAAAATGCAAGTGCACACATGTTGATGTTGACTTGACATTTACTTGTATTGTTTTATTGTCAAAGTCAACTCAACCGTTTATATGGTGAATTCATATTGAAATCATATTTTCTTTCCTTCGTTCTTTAGTTGAATACTGATGTAGATGTGTTGTGCATTACTGTTGACTGGGACGTGATTCCGACGTATTTTCTACCTTGCTATTTTCATATTACCTCCCAGGTGGATTTTATTCTCTATTCTCTAAAGTGACAAGAAAGTACACGTAGTTGTACAGCGTTTAAGAAGACGTACAAGTGCAAGAAACCCTATTCACAGAGGCAGCCAGGTAGATCAAATGGACACCGATTCTAGCATAAAGTAATAATAGGTGCAGATATATATCAGAGTTATGGTTCTATTGAAACCCTTCTGTTGGATAGGAAAACAATATAAATCTGTTCAGGTTGTCGAAGGTTAGATAGTTGCTTTTTTGAGTTGATTATATTTTACTGACCCCAGTCGGAAGTTTTATATTATGCATTACATAAATCCCATCAGAGAAGAATAGAAGCAGAGGGCATTCAAATACCAGTAGAGTGGTCAATGAAGTGCATTTATGAAAGGTAGGGATATAGATAATCATTAAGCTGCCGGCAGTTTAGATAAGATCTGCTATGGAAGATTTATTTACTTTAAGCAATACGTAATTTAATTTAAGCAAGTCAACGGTGGATCTAAAATTTAACGAATGATAAAATAGTAGTGAATTTTACAACTTTTAAAATGCTTTATTGCTGTTTTGCAGATATCGTACTTTGTTAATCAGACGTTACCAACGTGTAAGGTTGCTGTTCGTCGTTTATCTTCTTGAGATTTCGTATCCCTAGTCCGTGTTTCCACAATTGTCTCAGCTTTACGGGGCCTACATTCAAGATGTTGACCTTAGCAGACTGTCGCAGGAGAGTGGAAAAACTTCGGAAGTATCTCGGAATCCTTTGCTTGTTTGGTACGCTCCTCTCCGCATACACGGTTTACGTTGAAGTCAGCCTAGAAAAGGATCCCAAGTATACCGCTTTATGTGACATATCAGCAAAAATTAGTTGCACTACTGTCTTTAGCTCCGAGTAAGTTTGTAAACTTAAATTTGTTCTTAAAAACTTTTCCTTTTATATAACTTAATATTATTCTTTCCTAACTTTTCAGATGGGGCAAAGGTTTCGGGTTGGTTAGCAAGATTGTTGGCGACAATTCCACATTGAATCAGCCAAATGGGGTGTATGGAGTCGTCTCGTATCCTCTTTATGCTCTGATTAGTAAGTTCCTTTTAATTTTTATATACTCTGCTTTAATTTTCTTCTCGTAAAAAGCAGCTTAAATACAATAGTATGTTTAATTTCACAGGTCGATTCGAGTTCTTGTTGTTGGCCAAAGCTACTGTAATGATGGGTACAATTGGGCTAGTTCTCTCTGGCTACCTCGCATATGTTCTGATCTACGTGCTCGACGACATCTGTGTGATTTGCTTCGGAATATATATCATCAATGTTCTTCTGCTCCTTCTTTCCATATGGTATTACCGTACCCTTCGAACCCTCCTTGAGTATAAGGATCAGCTTGGAAGCAGCAAGGAACCCGTTCTCGGGGTTTCAAAGAAACGGGTGTAGTTGTGCAAATGAGGTTTTCAGAATCCAATTCTCTATAACCGTATGTCTATTTTGTTACGTCGATTGATTTTAATTAACTATGTCAATTGATTCCTCAGTATTCCTTTTTGGAACGCGTTGAACTTCTCTCTTTCTGTATTGCTATAATTAACGGTGCTTAAAAATGTGATAATATAAAAATAACTACTACCGTATATAAATTTCTGTACAAGACAAAAACAAAAAGTATTTATTAATGCTCATATTTCACTTCACAAATATTTCAGTATATAATGCGTTTCAAGCTGTCACGCCGTGGAAGTCGAGATACCATTGATCTTAATTAATTAATTAATTATTTCCACACAAGTCCATGGTACAAATGCACGTCTTATCAAATTATTATATTTTGCACATGTGTCATATATGCTATGATGGTTTTCTTGTTTAATGACTAGGCAATAAGTAAAGTACAATCTATATAAAACAATGGCATGCTCTTACAACCAATGACAAACCTCTCACACCTTAAATCGTAATTGTGTACGCTTAAATACAGGAATTCAAACAACACTGGTGGTGAAAGAGATATATATCTACATAGAATACATAATATATATTTGATAAATTTAAAAGTCAAAAGTGTGCAAAGATCAAAAGTATGGACTTTTCGCTTCCTTATACCCCTGTAATTAATAAACTAGTTTAGAGCTAACACCCCTTTTACAAATAACATGCGACAGTGACTGAAAGGAATCATAATGCTAATCATTTACATACAATCAATACTTTATGTTTGATAACTATACTAGTAAAACTGCTTAATGTAACAAGGTAACAATTAAATGATGAGGAAGAACAGTTGTAAATGCAACAATACGTGGTCATCCAAATAAAACAAGAAAAAACTGCCACCATATGAGCCCCATAGTAATATAAAAAGTCCGTTTTGAGTTTTAAACATCATTCGCATATAAATAATAAACTGGAATTAAAAAATTCTTTCGAACTTCCCCGACAACTGATTAAAATAATCTTTAAAAATGCATAAAATCTAAATTCCTACACTTGTGGTTTAAAATCGATATAAAACAGGTTGAGAACACTTTCTTCCTGGTTGCTTTTTCTAAATTTGATTAAAACAAAAGATAAAAGTCAATATTATGTTGGTTTGTACAAAAATAATTATTCGTACATACTGGAAAGCACAAAAATCAGTACACAAGTTGGTCTGCTGACTAACTATTAACCCCTGAAGTATATTATTGAGCTCTGTTTTTAATGTGTGCAGTGTTTACGGGCTATGATAAAATTTGTCTGGGAAATGGGCTTAGTATAAGAAGGAACTATAGACAACTAGTATATATTAACCGTCAATCAGTTTTACGCTGTCATTTATACGTCAGTTGGAAGATCCTAAAATTACGACTACAACACTACTCTATTCTCTTTTATATCCAATTCCCAGGTTTGTGATGTGGAGTCTTACATTACTGACTAATTGTAAGAGATGCACAAGCACAACAAAATTCTTGTTCACCGTGTATTAAAATGTGCAATGTCAGTGGAATAAAATATTCTGTGTTAAAAATTGCGTCATATTCACGAGTCAAGTTAAAACTGAGGAGTTACATCTACTTAAAATAAAGTTATTTGTACATAAAAAACGCCAAGTATTTATAATGGCTATGCAAGTTTTTACGTTCAGAACAAAACATGTAGGAGTTACAATAAAATACTAGTTTACTACCACTACTGCGATAAAATACGATGATGAGGACATAATGATGGTGAAGTAGATGTGATGATTCATGTGTGAAAGAAAACAAATAGCATTCAGTTCATTTGACTTGGCTGTAATGGCTCGTTGTTACATCTGCGTGTTAGGAAGAAGTATAGGATTCCAGCTTGTGCCATTACGTCCACTGTTCCAGCTGCGAGAAGGTCTAAATTGCTTGCACCCTCATTCTTAGCGCCTGGACGGAGCAAGGTTGGACCGAAAACGGTTGCCATGTTGTGAAGGGACATCTTGTTGTGATTCTCATGAGAGTTGACCCTTTCAATACAAAAATACATGGTCAAACAGTGGGGTCATGTTGAGTACAGGTAATATATAACGGAAGGAGGCTTTACACTTACCGAACCATGTGATCAAGTAAAAATACTACGATATGTTGGTTTAATGGATTTAGCGTCGAAAATAGCTGAAGAAGCGTTGTCTTTCTCAACTCTATATCTGGGAGGTTGAAGGCTTCGAAAAATCGGGGGTACAAGTCATCCGTGAATAAAGCCTCCGGAAGCTCTCTTAAGTACAGTTTTAGTGTTCCAGTCACTGAGTGAATGTCCACTTCTTTTAGTAGCTGTTCAGCTTCATAAGAATCTAAATCGTGTGCAAATTCACATAAAATTATTTTCCTACGCTTTTTGAGAACTATTCCAGTCTTCAATAAAAATTTTAGAACTTACTAGTCTCAAATGCTTTCTTCAATCTTGACACATCAGATGCAGATCCAGATACTCGATAAATGCCTACTTCGTTAATACCTCTGCGCTCTGCTTCACGAACACAGCTGGTCAGAATGAACGGAATCTGACGCTTTTCACGTCTACAGGAAACAGATTACGTAAGTTCGAGTCAAGTAGTCAAGACCAATTTTTAATGCTGAACGAATGGATTATTATTAAAAACGATCTGATTTTCTTACTTGCAAACTTGGGTGATTTTGGCACCAAACAACCCAGAAGGCTTAGCTGTTGGAACGCGTCGAATAGTCATTTCCGATGGAATAAACCTTGTCTGAACAGTTAGAACGTAGTCATGTAGCTCAATTTTCCGTTCACTAGTTGTTGCAGTCAGCCAGCTCCGATTTAGCTAAAACATAACATTTGAATTCAACTTTCAAGTACCCACAAACCTTCATGTTTTGATTCAGTTAGATTCAGTATAAATACCTCAATCGTATTTTTAGCCCTCATAAGTGTTCCTCGGCGAGGATTATCTTCATACAGCAATATTCTAAGGTTTTGGGCACCCTCCAACTCAATAACAAAGTCTTGGTTCCAGTTTGGAGTTGTACTTTCACAAATCATCTTCGTCTTCGCTTTTCTGAAGAAGTGGCCATAGGAATCAACTTCCACGCATATATATAAATCTGAAAAATGAATGTGCAGGGTGAAGGTAATGTCATTTTCTTAATATCAAAATATGGGATGGTAATGTAACACAGTTTTGATTTACCTGCAGGTCTAAGAATTCCCTTTAGCTGGCCGATTAAAACGTAGAAATCTCCAACAAGAAGATTCTCATCCCGTCCAGTTCGTAATAAATATGAGCCCATGTTTGTTTTCAAATCTTTTCTACAGGATGTGAGCCACGACTGTAATTCATGCATGCTCAACTGTGCACCAGAAGCTGACTGACTTGCCTAAAATTGAAGTACGAATAAATACTTTAGTAAAGTTGGTCAAAATGGTAGAGTGAACAAATAAGAGTTCAAATAGCAAGCTTTTTAGATGAGATACCTTATTAATTTCAATAGCATCAACCCACTGACAACGCTCATATTCTGAGGATAGGAAAAAGGTATACGCTCGACCGTTTCCTGACTTAACTTTGAAGACAAGGTTTGGGGAAGCCAAAACAAGCTGAGCCTCCAGTTCTGCTAGCTTTTTTCTTTGCTTCTCTGCTTTCGATTTCTGTAATCCAATAATTCATTTTCATTCTCAAAAAGTACAAAGGAGTGCTTTGTTATCTATCGTAAATGCTCCCTAGTTTATACCTTTGGATCATCTCGACTAGTTTGCCGCTTAATTTGGTCCCGAACTGTTGAAGCTTGGGAGCGCAAAGCCACAAGGTTAATGGGGGCTGATTCCCGTGGTTCCGAACATTCTTCAACGACCATGCAGTCCATGACAGGGATATACCATTTGAGCTCAAACGTAAACTTTTCGTTTCTTCCAGATGCCTTATTAAAAAGAATAATTAAAATTTGGTATAAATATTGAATTTAATGTAAACAAAACTAAAGTTGAATTGCTAAATCGTCAATTATACTTACTTTATATTTGGCACAGACTAGAACATCATTGAAGAGAAACAAATGCCGTAGTTTTCGATGTCCCTCAGAGAGCTCTACAATGAAGGAATTTTTTACGAGGTGTCGGGGACTACGCTCTTGACCCTATAGAGAAATTTTTAATGTTATCCAAATTCATTCGTTTTTTGAATGTTGGTTATGCATAAAATCTCACATGGTGGAGCTGTTCTGGTTGGATCATTTTGAAATCATTTAAAAATGACTGGAAATCCTTTAGAGCGGATGTTAAATACTTATGGTCTTGGTGAGCTTCCGGTAAAAATTTTAGCAAGTCCTAAAACACCAAAAAGTAATGTTACAAACATATAAACTACACTTACATCAGCGAAGTGAGATGATTACGTACCTGAATAATTTCAATATTTTTCTGTAATCTAGAGACTGGACTGTAAAGCAAAGTTTCCAATGAAACTGCTTGGTTTTTGTTGAGAGATCTTAAGCGAATGCTGCGTGTGATTTCAGCGAAATCACTGTTACTCTGACTGCACTTTCTGACGGTATCTGCAGCACGAGAGTAGTTTTGAAGAAATGCACCATATACTTCAATTTTCTTTGCCTGAAAAGTGAAAGCATATAAAACGTCAACAAATGTTTAATAACTTGTCCAATAACCAAGCTTCTACAAATAGTTTTGAAGTTACCAAAATTTCAAAATGCTTTCCAACGGATTTTTGTCCGTCCATTTTTGAACTTTTGTGTTGCAAGCCACCCAGAAACTCTTGATGAATTGTGAACAACTCAGGGATTTTGTAAAAGATGATGTTGAACTCATCTGTGGATAAAACTGGCTTGGAGGTGGCGAGAGTTGCCTTGAGAGCTTTCATATACTGAAGCATTACATTAAGCACTTCAACATAACCACTTTCACTTTCCGCAATATTGGAAACCATTGTTCGGAACATTGCAAACTTTTCTTGGTCAGCTGCACTCATAGTTGGAGTGTCTCCATGAGGATCCCGTCCCAGTGAACTGTTTTTAGAGGCGATTCCAAAAGCAGATGAATCCACTGAACTGCCATACACACCTACACGACACAAAAATACCAATGTAACCACCTAATAGCTTAGCGTTTAGCATTCTGAATTTTATTAAAACCAAATGGGTAGCTACCTGAATCAATGTCAAACATTTCAACATTTCCATCAATGCCATCCCCATCTGCCGCCTCATTCCCTTCTCCATCTTGGTCGAAAGAAATAGCACGAAGAAGAACTGGCTCATCATCCTCCGATTCTCCAGAAGCTCGTGAATCTTTCCTTTTAGATTTCCTGCAAGATTGAGAACAGTATTACTTCAATACTTAAAGGTTTTGCGGTTTGGATTTACCAATATTTGAAAATTGTTAAAACTCAAAAACTTTACTACCGTCGTATTGCCAAAAAATCAAAATACGACACACACACAGCAGGTTCACTGCTTCCTTCCCCATTTTGTATTGAAACGTCGTAGGAAAAACGCATTGTTAATTTTTCATGAAAACAGGAAACTAACTGACAGTAAAAAATATTTTGCTAAGACTACCACCTCCTTTGACGGATCAGTGGCACAGCATAAAAAAAATAGCGGAAGTGGTTTATGCAATCATCAAGTGGTCAACACCACATTCGTTTTAAGTTTACAAACAAACCAACAATAATAACAATCTCTGATAAACAAAAACAAAGTAAAGGATAAATTGACTCACCCCAGAAAGTAGTCAATATTGACGTAGTTGGACGTTTTCCCTGACTCACTATGGCTATCCTGTGGTAATGGGCTTCCAGTGATCCCATCAGCATCTGAAGTTGTACCGGAGCTCGTTGTAGTCGCTATGCTATGCCCTGAAATAACTGACGTTTGGGACTTGATGGTTGCTGCGGCGTCATTTGCAGTCGGTGTATTTGCATAGTCATTTTCACGCTTTCTTTGGGAGCTGTCTGTTTTAGATAACGAGTTATTTTGAGAAGCCGTCTGTTGGTTTTCCTCTTCCAGGAGAACAACATAATCGTCATCCTGATCTGGGGCTACTGTGTCATACATTGGCTCATTATCTGTGTCCACTGGCTCCCCACTCTTACAACTTCCCTGACTTTCCATTGTACTCGTTTTGGAGCAGCCTTTGTTCCTGTCCAAACTCCTACCCACGTGTTCTGGAGAGTCTGCGGGAGGACAGTCATAGATTTGGTCTGTCACCCCTTCATATTCCACGTCAAGAGGATCAATATAATCCGCAATGACAGCGTCATGAGCCGTGCAGTACAGAGGATCTTGAATCTTCTTGCGAAAAGATCGTTTTGGGGTGAGAGGATCACTGCTTTTGGTTGGAACTGCTGGGGCCCTACTAGACTCCATTTTGGAAACCAAATCAAACACTTTTGACCTTACATTAGGTTTCTCAGACGAGTTGGAATTTGAACTTGGCTGGGATGACTTTGGCGAAGGGTTGCTTTCATGTTGTGAAGGGAGTAGCTTGGAAGTGGATGAACTTTTTCTGTGGTTCTTGTTGGCATCCTTCTCCTCCTGATTATTTGGGGCTGTTGGGGGCAGGGGCATTTTGCTTCCTTCAAACTTCTTTGACACAGGAGCTCTTGGAAACACGCTTAAGTTGTTTGGAACGGCATCTTTTGATGACGTCGACGACATTGTGCTATTACTACTGTTGCTGTCATTATTGTTGCCATTGTTGCTATTTGTATTGGATACACTCGTGCTTCTTGAATCGAATACTACGGGACGGTCCGCCTTAGCATCTGTTCCATTACTTTTGCTTTTAGGATTCTCCGATTTTTCAAAAATACTTTTACGCTCGTCACTAACTGCTGCCGGGGTTGAAACTGGTCTGGTACTACCGGACGGACGCTCGCTGATTGGTTCAGGACGCTTGAAATTTTTTGGAGGGGGTCGAGGTGGAACCTTTTTCAACCTCTTTAGCTGCTCACTGTTACCATTAGCCTTGGACTGGGCGAGAGCAGCTGCCTTCTCTTTCTCAAACCCATTGACTTCTATAACTGTCACAAAATGATCTTTGGAGTCATCCGTGTTGTCTTCCCCACTAGCATCATCCTCAGTGCCACGAATATCGGCGGACAATGAGTCATCAGAGGTTTTCATGTTGGCCAAATCATCAGCGACCCCAACAGAGTCCAAGCTGTTGGTTGACCTGTCTTTCTGAATGTCTCCATTTTTTAATTCCTGAGCCGAGCTAACTTTCTCACTACCATCTGCTGTTGAGAGAGCCTCTCCTGAGATGTGGGAGCGTCTCTCAACCGTGTTCTTTATCACGTCGGCAATGTCCTTCTCATGATTCTCTACATTTGAACTACGTTTCCCTGTCGCGTCTCCAGCACTAGATTCCTTTTTACGTTTCTCTACTTCCTCTAATAAGCTTTCTAAAAACTGAACATACACTTCCTCCTGTTTCAATTCATTTTGAAGCTCCTGAACACGTTTTTTATGTTTGGCTAAATTATTCTTCACATCCTCCTCCCACGCGGGGGGAAGCTCACTCCCTGGAAACTTTTGAATCCAAACTTTGTTAAAATCGTTGATGGCACTCATGATTTATAGCTTCTTCTGGGAGGGGAATCCACCGTCAATGTAGGGCTAGTGTGCAGGCGACATGTGCTTCTCAGTGTTAATTCTGAAAACATAAAGAAGGCAACAGATATGAGGCACATGGTTTACTTATCTGAGATTGAGATACACTGATTGATATGGTTCAGAGGAAGAATGCTCGCCAATCTGGTGTAATTTCACGAAGAAGATATTGCATAATTTGTATCAATTATGTTATTCCACAGCCTCAACACAAACTGAACGGGATTATGAGCTTGAGCCCCCGTAACATTGCAGATTTTTTGTGAATTGTTGCATGCATTCATGTGTTATGTTTATCCCTATCGTGTTTCCATTATAATGAGTGGTTTAATTGGAGGTTGGTGGACCAGCCGTAAGAAAAACCATTAAAGTTATGAATTTCCACCATCCTTCCGACCGTCTTTTATGGTCAATGCACTGCTTAAGTCCTGCTGAATATGAATCTTGCGCAAAATATCTGCAACAAGTCTTCAATCAAAAATCCTTCATGCTCGAAAAATATAGGGCTACACACACACCTATGCATAGGCTCTCAATTAACGAGCCAAAACAAAACACTCCTTTACTCAAACATCTCATCTAACTCATTCAATTCGTGAGAACAAAAATCATACCAAGATTAAGATTCTGTGTCTATATCTATGTAGTAAGTATCTCAAAGCTTCATTTAAGAATCACAGAGCATAGCCTCAAAACTGAACGCTTTGTTTAGGAAATATGTATAACAAGATGTGCTCTTTAGTAGACTTGCGTGATTGCGTAACACCCCACCATTGGCTTTTAGGTACGCTCACCATTTTACTGAACTACTAACTACTTCTTCATCATCTCCCAACGTCTTTAAACTAATATAGTAGTCTACTTATGAAATGCTCAAGTAGACTCATACCATGACTCACTTCTCAAACTGCATCAATCTCTGTTTATCATGTGTATGCCTCAAAAAACTGACACAATAAACAAGGAATTCGTTCATTCGCAATGGTCAGCCGAAATCTATTGAAATATCACACAAATTGATAATTTTTTTAAACCATTAAAAATATGTACCAGTAAATCAGACGGTTTCTTTTTGTTCCATCTCTTTCACTTTCATTTACGCTCGTGCAGTGAGCGACGCGATGCGAGTTCACAAAAAAAGATGGTTTAAAAGAGAAATGAAGTTTTAACGCAGATAATCAAATAACAAAAAAAAATGACAACAAAATGCTCAAGTTACTCTCAAAACGTCACGCAATTGGGAAGTAAAAAGTAAGAGTGCTCCTAATGGCTGACAAAGGTATATCATTTTTCTGAGTATATCCTGTCCTCCTCCTCCCTACTCTCCACTCGTATGTAATAATGAACAAAGATGTTCAGGAAAGAAGAACAAACATTATCCTCGGTGGTGACCATATTTTGTGCTTGAGAGCACATCTCGCCGATGAGAGAACAAAAAAACGTGAAACATATTATAGATAACTCACTTTTTACAGATGTGCTCCAAACCAGCAGCAGTTTATCGACGTAGTTGGTTATATGCACTCATTTTTTTTGTTTTAAAATAATCCTTGTGACTAATTCCTTTGAAACTGTCGTTTTGTTTTGTCTATCTGTACTCAAATATGAAATATGCACATATCAACACTACGTTTGCCATTAAATACATCAAATGCATCAAAAAGTAAGATTTTTTTTTGTTATCCTGATCTTGTTGATTTAACTGTATTATCTTTTATGACTGAGCACGACAATATGTGTTGATGTTGGTTATTCCGAGCATCAATCCTTTTTTGACGATGTTGATGTATGAAAGTGGAATTTTATGATACATTAAGTATAATTTGGATTGGATAGGATAGCGGATAATAAGGATAATACAGGTTTTGAGCATTGAGTAATTGTTTTCGATAGAGTGCTCAAGCTCAGCTCACAAAAACATAATAACTGAATTGCGATCAATGTGAAGAGTATGCAGTTTGTCCTGCAAGAAAAGAATACATCATAATAATATGAATGATTCTATATGAGTGCAAGGCACAAAGATAACCAATTATGCTCAACTCTTGATTTTTGGTATGAGACTCATTTTTTCCTACTCTCGCGTTGTGCTGAGCTGACTCAAGTTTCAACATTTAAATAAGTATCAGTTTTGTTATCTTTTTAACCTATCATCTGCTCAATTCACTTTTATCTTGGGATACAATTGCAGTAGTGTCGCGTTTCGCATATTATTATTATGTAAGCATGGTTCAACAGCAACTCAAGAGAATAGCGTTCACCAGAGCTTAACTGTTTTGCAAAGATCTGTGCGCGAACACACCTCATCACGTCATCGTCATCATCCCAAAGATATGCTCGACTTGACTCAGCCCAATTATGAATTTCATCACCTTGATCAACTGACGGCTTTGGTGATCAACATGCAAATGCAAGAGCAAAACGTGCATACATTATGCAGCACTTATTGTTCCACTGACTGAAATAAATAATCCTATACTAAGGTTAGCAACCATGTACATCGAACACTGGTTCAATGCTCAATGAAATAAGTGTAGCAGTAAAAAACATTGGTAATTAAGAGGATCACTAGTAAAGACGCATAATATTTGGAAACTGAGAATGTTGTTGTGCACATATTAGGTTTCAGTTTGGAGATTACTCAACACTGACCCCAAAATGCTTCCTTGTGGTTATGATAAAAACCTAACGCATGTTTGTGTTGTTTATGTGAGGCCAAATTAGCAACTCATTCATATTACTGATCGTGAGTAATTGATGCCATGATCGTGAGTAATTAGCTCATAACTAATTCTTGAAGTTTGTATGTTTTATCCTATGTGGAAGTAATGATTATGAACATGAACAAGCAAAATGATTTATAACCGGAAGTTAAGTCTTATCACTGTACCTGGGTGGAAACCAAAAGTGAAATTCTGTTGGTAGCTAAACTCACGTTGCTGATAACATTATAACGGTGTCGGAAACTGTTGTTCACTGTTTCTGAATGAAATCCAAATAATTGCTAAGTAGTACGCTTTCCTTTTGAAACGTATCGGAATCGTTGCTCCACTTGGTTAGTTGGTATGTTTTTCGGAATGTTAAGTAAAAACGGTTACTTGGTCCCAACGACATTCAGCTTCTGTAGTATTAAATTCGTTCGGCATTTTGGCAATTTATTGAGCGAAAATTAGAGTACGATTTTGTCATTTATTTTAAGTGGAAAAGTTGCAAAAACTGCTTTTAGTTGTTCCAGAACACATTCAATGTTGTATCAAAACGTACAAAAGATTGTCCTAATGGTTCAAATACTCATCTTGGAGGGCATACAATAAATATCGCTTGAGGCAGTTGTTCCAAGAATGAGTTGTCGTATACTTAATTTTGACACATAAATGTTCACGTTCACTATGCACATGAAATCAATACAAAACTGATTGGGATATAAAATGTTTTACTAATAGATTTTTAGCGGCTGCACAGCGTAGTAAAGTGTACAAAAATACAGCAAATAGCTTTCTGCGGTATAAAGATGTTATGTTCCGTTAAATGCAAGAGTGTCTTCTGAGTCCTCACTTACTTGGTTGCAAAAATTAGTAGCCATTCCAAGCAACAAAGTTATACAAAATAGTAGCCAGCAATTGCATAAATCTTTGCCAGTCCTGCTAATTATTTGGTCTGAGTCGGCAGTTTTATTTTTAGCAAAAAACCGTACAAAATTGTCATGTAGTCTATGTAGAACCATGTAATTCAGCGAAGTTTGTGCAACTTGTTCAAGGCAAGGCAAATCCGTAGTGCTTGCACATCTCATTTGCGGCAAGGACCAATCTATGCAAATAGATTTGTTTGTGCTAAAGGCTCACAAATTGATGGAGACAAACGTTGTCATTTTTATCAAAGTTAATGATGAGTCACAAGACACAACTCATACTCACGCGATGCGGTCCCACCTTATTTAACGTTGCATACAAAATGATCAGTCTTTTTCCATTTATCTGTTGAGGTCCAAGTGCACAACATTATGTTGAGATGCTGTGATGACTTCAGTCTTTGAGCTGTCGTTCCCTACATTTGTATCGAAAAGGCTCACGATTAATGATTAACAAAATTTGGAAAACGTCGTTGAGAACAATGGAATGGGATCTGCAATTTATGCGCAAATGTTTTTCATGGTTGACTGTAAAAAGGTGTAAACGGTCACAAAGTATGGAAACAAACGACACAACACAAATCCCTATATTTTATTCAGTCTCCTCAGGTCTGGATGCAAATCGTTTCGTTTTGTTATTACAACTGGTTCTAAATGTCACCAAAATGTTGTCACTTTTTGAAAATACTACACACATCTTTGTAGGTCTACGATGGGAACCGACAGCAACAGGAATAACAATCTGTAAATATATTATGATCACAATGTCAGAATATACACTGCAATTTAGCATGCGAGGAAGGAAGCATAATGCAGTTCAATGCAGCGCTGCTAGCACTAACTAAGCTAGGGTTGAGAAAGATGTTTAACATTACGTAGGTATCCATTTTGCTTCACGGATTAAGTTGACTTCATCTGTATGTTTCATGTATTTTTACTCGCTCTTCCCAAGACGGCCAAATGCATGTGTGGATGTGTAGCAAGGGGATGACGAATAAAAAGTATATTACTGGTATTCCTCGGAATGAGTGTGTGAGAGCACACAGTTTCACTCTAAAAAGAACATACTGCACAAAACTATATGCTACCCTTGCTGAGGTGAGCAACGGACCAAAGAAAAGAGCTACATGTTTTGAGTGAAAGGGTTGGTCCAAAGCGCTGCAAATTGCAACTCAAGAATTTGAGACAAATCAGCAAATTATCTTACTTTTCGTTAGCATTGAAACTTTGTGGAAAATATCAGTTTAACGAAATGGCAAAGTTGTTAACTATCTATATTCGTTTTCGTCTATCATCATAACTTTATAAAAATAGTGGGGAAAATTAACGAATTAATATTTGTACATAAATAATCGTATCATTGGCGATACGACCATGAAACTAATAAATCAGGAAGAACGTGTGCAATAATACTACATAATTAATCATAGATTTGATTTATAATTGCACAGTACGTATCATACGGAATCGATTCGATAGCATGATTGTTGCTGTGCTGCGGTTGCGTGGGACAAACTACGCTCACCTCTCTGGTTTTTCCCAACTTACTTTATTTTCAGCTCTCCTGCCACGGTCGCTCTTGTTCAGTAAATATCATCTGCAAGAGAGATCTGAGAGAAACAATTGCTAGGGAATCACAGGGAGTGTACATCCAAGAGGCTGATCCACACAAAAGTTGACAATGAGAAAAGTAAAAATTCACTGTATTACTCATGTATGTAAATATATACTCGGAGAGCAGAGCACAGCTGAACACAAAAAATGCATAGATGTCAAAATAATAGTATGTGTGGAGCTGTTAATGCATTTTACTTTTGCATCACAAAGGAAAATGGTTTGTTTTCGTCCGTGAATATAAATGAATATATGTAGCAACAACCGCTGGGCTGAGTTCGAGAAATTGAAAACATTTTAATTCTAATCGAATTCAATGTGTAACCACGATTTATTTTCTCGTCTAACTCTATTAAATGCTCAAAAATATATGAAAATGAATTCAGAAAGTGACTGCTTTATGCTTTCAACTCGGCTTAGCCAAGGATAAACCCAGAGCCAGCTTCAAACTAATGGTTTGAGTTGTTGAATCATTTGCTGTCACTTTGTTACAAGATCAACCGAATCTTTGTCTTGTTCATCACGTCAATGATGGGGCATAAATATGAGAGAATGTTGAAATGAACGAGGGACAAAATGTGGTAACATACTTCTCAAGGCCTCTTTTTCTTTCTTTTTTAAGGGCAATGCCGTTCTGCTTCTGCCATGATGTGACTGACTAACTTCAACATCAACCAACCCCTCTCACGAAGAATGTGGCCAGCACATTGGCATTGACTTGACAATTCCTCCATTGTTTCTTAACAGTAAAACAATTTTCCTTCATTTTCTTCAGCTTTCAGCTAACGAAGCAACCGGAAGAGGTTAAATTGTCTCTATACAAAGAGCGCACAGCACTCAACTCCTCATGTACCTACAAACATCTACGTAGCTCATACTAATACATCTGACCGTTGCTTCGTCCGTTGAGTTGTTGTCTTGAGAGTAGACAAGTGATCTACAAGATGAGCGAGTAAAACTAGAGTGTGCCTTAACTAACGAAGCTCTTTTCTCTGCTAATGTAATCCTGAGCGTTTTTGTGGTATGAACCGAACTGAATATTTCTTTTGCAAAAGCTAGATTTCAGCATCAACAGCAAGTAAGCAGCATGCGTTCACAGTTTTTATTGGTAAATGTGACGGATGTTTCTAACTAACAAGAAGTCAGCATCGTGTATTTCATTCACGATCACGCAGCTGCAGCCGTAGTTTAGCCTATGCTGGTGCTCTCGAGTGTGCTATTGTGACATCGTATCCCATTTTAGTAGTACCAAGGGGTAGAATCATATCATATCATCATGATTGAGGTTTGCTTTGAGTTTCTGTACAAAACTACAACTTTTCTCTACTACCTCATGCTTGGAAGAGGGAGTCGGAGGATTAGATGGATGATAAATAGGTACGCCACTACTACCCTGTTACATCTGACTTGAGATAAAAAAAAGTTCAATACTTGCACTTCAAGACTTGAAGACTAATCTTGCATCATTTGAAGCAAGCGAGCAGAGCAGAGCACACTCACCACACGGCACGGACAGAAAGAGTACAACAACCGATCCTTTCCGATTCTCATTCTTGGTATCCTGTAATTTGCAAAACGTCTGTTCAAGCTTACTCATTCTCTTGACTTCAAGAACTGGCTTTCGTGTGTATATGCATGTAGTTGTTTGCGCAGCATAAAAATATTTACCACCGTATTTTATTTTTAAGCTGGTGTTACATTCACATATTTGTATCATTACTATTAATGACAAGACTTCCATCCGTCTTCTTCTGTACTTGAGAAAAGAACCCGTAGTGTATGAACTGCAGGATAAATATAAATATAAACATAATAGAGATATACATATAAGCATGATGCATGATCAGGTTGTTGTGTACTCCCAAGACGCTGATGGTTCAGTTGAGTGTCGTAGGGTTACGTTTCTTCAATTATCTCACGACATTGAAAAATGCTCTTTGTTAAATTACACTCGGATTTCGAATGCTAATAAACTTGGTATCACTCTGCTTGGGCTGGCCTGGCTGTGCTGTTGCTGACAAACGACTCATGCAAAAAGACACAATTAACGGAATTGCATACACAACATGAATATATTTTTGTGTGTATATCTAAATACATTCATTATATGCGATGCTTTATCAATAATAACACAAGCATGACATGCCCGGCAGCCCGACGACTGCATCCTCTTAATAGGTATATGCATAATTTACCGAATAACATAACGTTTTTCGATGCAAAATATTTATGGTGCTCAATATGATTCCGACGTGATGTAGGTCATTGACGATTGCCATTGCATTTTTGTGGTTTGATGAGATGAAGGGTACATTCAGCTGAGTGGTCATTTAGCATGTTTTATTTGCGCAAAGGAAGCCAGAAGGATGGACGTGGACCGCTGTAAAATTAGATTTGCTTACCTTAGTAAATACACCGATCCATTTTGGTTTTGCATGACATACGACACGCGGAGGAAAACTGAGGGACAAATCCATCTCATGTTTGTTTGTGGGTAGCAGAAACATCAAATAATGGTAATTAAGTAGGTAAAACCAATATGACATTCATGCATGGAACAGATGTGAAAAGAATTGAGTTGCAGCCATGCAAATAATAATATTTTCAATAACACACGAAGGGTTTTATAAGAAACAAATATTATTTTTTATTTTTTCTGTTGTTACGTTATTATATTGTTTGTGGTTCCTCTTTTCAACAAAACTTCCAAAATCCTGTCCTCAAACAAATGAGCTCAATTTGAATTGAATACAACGGATATTTCCGATAATGAACACTTAAAATGTAAATATATATATTTTTCTCATTCTTGATAACATTACATAACAAGTAATCATGTTCTCTACATACTTATTATAAAGTACTGTTTTCTGATTCATTTCTTAAGCATCCATAATGTCGATATACTGGCAACAAGTATTTTCATATATATGGATACTTTTTTTCAGTGTGTAGTTAAATAGTTTGCGCCATTACATTGCAATTTTTGTGTCAAAATTCAATTTCAGTTTTTAAAATGTAGTACCCCGTATAAACAACTTAATATGCAACCACAGGATCTGTTTTTTCGTCTTTGACTTTAAATAGAGTAGATAGATTTGTTAACTAGTTCATGAAAACTCTTGTTTTTTTTTTCTAACAGTTTCCTTTTCTTGTTCTCTAAATATATATATAATTTCGTAAAATTTGTGGGCATGTAGAAGATTTTTTAATGCTTTACCTGATTATCGATCATCCTTTTTTTCAATTTTGCTAGCTGTCGTAACATATGTATTTCTAAATAGAGTCATTTAATTATTTTCATCCCTCATTCATTTATAATCTAATTCTTTGTTTTGGTTTCATCTTTTTCCAGAGTCTAACGTAGGTCCTGACGCTATCATATCACTAGCTTAAGTACACGTTAAAGTCTCCCATCATATCTTCATGCGCTCAATTCAATAATAAAAAATTAACTCGCCAACACACTATAATTATACAGTTTTAACAACAACATCAACAAGGTTCACCTAATAAGACAGTACGAGCCAACCTAAAAATATAATTTAAGTGTTCAACCTTCTTCGTTTTCTCACTAGTATGTGTAATGTGTGTGATAGTACTTATAACAGTTTATAGTTAATATAATGTCCATAATATTAAATATATGATGATAATATAATAGTACCTTTGTTTGAAAACAGCATTTTTTTAGTATCTGTAATTTTTGTAGTGTAATGTGACTATATGTAAATAAGTTCCTATGGTGTGTAGATGATGTAAAGATACAGACAGATAGTATTAAAGTCATCATATATTTATCATCAACATAAAACGATTGCTAAGCATTTAAAAACTTGATTATCATCATTATCAATTATCTCAACAAGTAAACTCCTACAATGTCCCATCTACATCAATAATATAACTTTTAGACATAGCAGTAAAGATACGCGCATTGTAATTTCGCCGTCTTCAATAAAAGTTAGTTCCTAACCTAAGCCTAGACATGATCATGTTATCTATAGCATGTGCATCATCGTTTTTCAATTGTTTCGTGTGTCTGGTTTTCCTGTTGCTTTTTTTAGATACAGTTTGTGTAAAGTAATCACTGATTCGTTCCCTAGTAATACATAGGACAACAATGTTGTTGATTGCACTTGTAAAATTGTAACTGGAGCTACTTCCTTTTCTTCATATTTTATATCTTTTAGCGTATGTATGTACTTCAAAAAAAACTACTTTCACTCCCAGCTTACAATTTGACAGAAGGTATATTATGCATACATCATTTCATGGCATAAAAATGTAGTCAGCACATTTTTTTTATCAATTGTTTTTGTTCCTTATCAAACCCCATTGTCCTGAAAATAGCACGATTTGCATAGACATTGTATAATATTTTATGTAGTATTAGAAAATCCATATATATTACATAGGACTACTATTTGCTTTCACTCCTTCCTCCCTCACGAAACACTTCTGGTGAGTAATGATCGATTTTTTTTGTAGATGAAATATTTTATTTGCTCTTCATAAATATGTATCACTATGTTTATTACACGCGTGGGAATCAAAAAATCATCAACAACTGTAAGTGTGTGTAAGTTGTATAAATTCAGTCATGGAAATTAAAACTAGTTCAATATTTGCCTTTTTCATATCTCCAGTTTTTCTAAAAACAATTTGCCTTTTCTCTTGCTCTCCGCCTAGAATAAGCTGCCATTTGCACCGTAAGTTGCTTGATCGTTGTTGCTGAACATATATATTATAGTATGCATGTATCATAGTTGATATCACTTTTGTAATAATATATTGCAAATAGTTTCCCAATGGCAGAAGTACTCACTCAAATTAGAAAGTAAAACGTTACTCCTCTTAAAACTGTGTTTTTTTTCGCCGGCTCTGTAAATAGTCGGAGTAGAGGGTAGTAGAATCAATTCACCCTAAAAATGGAAAGCCATGGGTCATGATCATTCATGAGTTTGGCATGTCAACCACTTCAGGGATAACTTTTGTCCATAATATTTAATTCTGCTATTAAACCTTATAAAATACAAAAACGTTTTTTATTTGTAGTCTTATGCTGACATGTAGATTTGTTCATGCATTCCCAATTTTAAACGACATCATCACCAAGCGCACAATTTATGAGCATTGCTCTCTAAAAATGAACCCCATTTTAAAAGCTTTAACACATCTTTTCGTGCTGCAGGGAGAGGAGGAGGAGTGCCCGCAATTAATATTTGTAGAAATAGCAATATACGTAGCAAATCATGCATTATCGTTGATCGTATGAAGTATATATGTAAACAACAGTATTGCTAGGTCCCCACTGAACCCGTTAATACACTAACGTCTTTTTCTTGAGTATAGAATGAGAATAACATTTTGTTTTTTAAAAATTGTTTTCTGGCATTTAAAATCCGTTTTATGCTAATTTTACTCGAAACTTGCTACAAACTACAATTTGTTTTTTAGAGATTTACAAAAAGTAGAAAGAAAAACAACAAGAGTTTTATGATGATACATTTTGGGAGATAAAAGTTCCTCAACAAGCAACAAAGTTAAGGATGTGGTGAAAATTCTAGCACATTGTTGGATTACTGAGGGGTAACGGGTAACTTAAAACAAGAATAAAATACTACTTACTAACAAAAATGTAATGACTTTTTACAGGATAAAAACTTTTTTCGAGCGTTTGCTGGTATTCTGGCAACACTAGTGTTTTTATTGATGAGGTTACAATTTGTAAACATTTTTTTAAATGCATTTAAAATCAAAATAAAATTCGACAAGGTAAGAAATTATGAGCTATATGGGTTTGTATATAATTGGTATTTTATAAAAAGTGTGCCAATGAAACGCAAGTAAGTATAAGTACATAGAAGGTAAAAGTTTGTGTTGTTTACAGGCTAACAATTAACTCGCTAAAAAGTACTAGACTGCAGTTTCCGTATGGCTTCGGGATGACAAGCGCTCAAATTCTGGAACTGATACTTCATATGGATAATTGTCAGCATATTCAATGGAAGAAGTTTGTGAGAGTCGTTTGCTTAATGAAGCTTGCTTTTGAAGTACTGCGGCAATGGATGGATTACTTCGCTCACCGTACCGAGTGTCTAGACCCTGACGGAACGCGTTTACCACTCGAATCTGAAATTTAGATATGAAAAGAGACATGGGGATTTAACGCTTGCTGCTCGTTCGTTCTCTCTAGTTGACGAAAAAGACAAAGACGACAAAAAGACAGAAAAGAGAGAGAAAATAGAGAGAGGTAGATAGAGTTACGAACGAACGCAACAGAGCTGATTTATTACCTCCGACAGTCTGGCTTTCGTTTGTGGATCCCCAATTTGTTGCAGCCTTGCCGCCTACCAATGTTAAACATTTTTTCACAATCACAATCATCATCCTGCCTCGTTTTCCTCAACTTTTACCCAAATTCTTTTAGACATATAAATTCTTTTTCCACAAAATACGTTGTATTAGACAAATAAATAAAAATACGAGTGACGAAAATGAAAATGAGTTTTTGCTTTGCTATATCTGTGTTGAAATCTTGTTTTGCAAATGTTTTTTGAAATATAGCCAATTATATATAGAAAAATTGCCACAAAAAGTAAACTTTTAAGAAAAGTGAATGGAAAACACTGAAAAAATTGGACAAAATCCACATTGTCACACTTAGCCATTGACTTATTGGATGCATAATAAGGCAACATGCCGAATCATAAATCAGCTCTGTTGGATACACATTAAAATATGACTAAAATGCTTTAGCAGATAATAATAACAATAATAATAACAATAATAATGCTAATAGAATAATACGAATAATCAAGGAACAACAATAATAACAATAATCATAATAACTTCAATTCGAAACGCTTGTATCAGACTCATTTGGTAGCATTCTCTCGCAACAACAAAACCCATCAATTCCGCTTCCAGACTGTCTGCACGACACAGACACATAATCAAATTATGTGCTCTGTGTAACCTGCAGGCTTGACACTGGTGAATAGACTCTCACATCTTTATAAATTATTGATGAACAGTCAGCACTACGAAAGACGACTGCTTCATCATCTTTCCTGCTTTCACCACAACCGAAAGAGCTCGAGTAAAAGAATTTAGCTTTCACACAAATTTGCTACCTGGGTTGTGTAGTTTTGTCAAGTTGTTGCGTTAGTGGAACCATCAGAGTCTGATATTTCGTCGACGTAGGAAGAAGCCTTTGGACCAACTTTGTTGTACAAAATATTATATGTATACTTCAGCATTTTGCGTACATACTCTTATAACGTACTTTGACAAATGATATTTAAGTTTACAATGCTTTTACTTAAAAAAGCATTCATTGTTGTAGTTGGATGCTTTCACTGACTATGCTATTGGAGGTTTGGATCAAAAGCTTAAGAGTTAAACAACGCTCTACCACATTATTTTTTTATAAAAACCATCATAGTTTGTTTGTTCACTCCTTTCACAGTAGTGGGTGAGTGTGGGGAGGAGAAATCTCATACATAGAAAAGCCTCTTTTTCACATCATCGCTTTCATCATCGCAACCTTCTTCATTCTCTAAAACTGGACTGTTGCTGTGTCTCATCTCATTCAAGTCAATATAATTTTTTATGCGAGCGCTACGACTTGGACTCCAATTAAGTGCCATATATACGACATACATGGTATGTATTAGTTATACATTTGGATGATGGATTTTCAAGCTAAGGTTGGCATATATGTTTGTATTTGGCATGTACAAAAATAAGGTAGACTGTATATACTATAAAATGTCATGCGGAGATAGCGATTCCGTGGATTCTTTTCCACTTTGGGAGTCGTTCTCCGATCTTATTGATCTAATAAAATTCAAATACAATAGAGATCTCATGCTGCTCTAACAGGTGTAATATACTGTAAAGGAATAATACTATATAAACCAGCTGGTGGTATAAGTCTCAGTCTTTGGAAAGCACTTTTGCCACCGGGGTGTTCTTTGTCTTATGAAATATTCAACTTACTGAGCTGATAAAGGAGATTACAAAAATTATGATACAAAAAGGGAAAGAAAAAACGGTTTACTCTAAAAGTCTAAATTGATATAAACCTTGTATCAAAACTACTTGCAAATATTATATATACCGAGAGAAAAAAATACACTAATGTAACAATACTTCTGATAGGGTTCGGTTTTGTGAATGAAAACGTAAGTATACGTCAAAAAATTCTTTCGATTCATAAATTTCAGTTGCGATGACTAACGGAACTGATTCGATTTGAGATACAAAAGTAGTGTCATGTAGTGTACTGTGAATAATATGCAACTATTCATTATGCCGATAAATCAACTTTTTTTTGGATGATAACTAATGAAACTGAACTGAACTTTTTTTTAGACGACTAGCTAATTCTTACGAAAAAAGCTCGGTCTTCTACTACTGTGGTTTCATTCTGTTCTACAATGCATCAAGCTGTTCTAAATTTCAAGTAGATAAAAACTGGACAAGGACGATTTTAATCAGTATAAAGTTAGCCTACACAGCACCATCTGTGAAGTAACTATAAAGATCTAATATTGATTACGGAAAGAA